>VSMD01116081.1:0-52452 GCA_008750895.1 Mirza zaza | reverse complement strand
AGTAAGGCGCTGGGTTTAAATGAAGAGCAGTTGAGCACGGGGCACTGTGCAAGGTGTTCCGCCAGGCAAGCAACCAAAGATGGCTGAGATTTGGCATTCCCATCTGCAAATTGGGTGTGTCCCATACCACACGAGGGACTGATGGGAGGATTGGGTTAAATGCCTCAGTGGATATCGAATGCCACCTCGGGGCCAGCACTTCCAGTGGCCCTGTGGGATGTATGACCCAGGCTCCTGGAAGACACATGCTCCTCTGGACCAGGGACAAGGAAATTAAAGATTAGTTGATTTGTTGCCTATAAAATGTCATTTCCCTAGTCAAGGTGTGAGGATTATAGAAAAAATGAAAGACAAAAATGTCAGGGGCCTGTACACACCTTTTAATCATTGGTCCTTCTAGTCTTGATTCTTCTTAAACACCTAACAGAGCAACTAACGTCATGAACAATCAAACGAGTTCAGGTTTGTGGTGACTGGGTGCTCTCGAGAATGGAGAAAAATAGAGATTTTTGAATGCTCTAATTTCCTAGCATGAGTTGGTGACTTCTGTGACTCCATGCCGTGATTTAGGCTTCCTCTCGCTGACATTTCAGAGGGTATTGGTGGCTTTGTCTGCAGGCGCCCCCACCACCCCCGCCTGGCAGGGAGGGGCTCTGGGGTCCTCACAGGGCTTCACTCCAGGGCCCCCGACAGAGTGGCCCCCGTGCCAGTGTTGGCCAGAGCTGCACCGTGGTGACTTCCCAAGCCATGCTGAGAAACTGGAGTCTCTCTTAGAATTTCCAAACAAGAGTCCTGGAAAGGAGTGAGCCTCCCTCTGTGGTGGGAGCAGCTGCGTTTTCAAAAGGGCAAGAAGCCCGTGAGCCCTCGGAAGCCTCCAGGCAGCATTCCCCCAGCCGCAAAGATGCGAGGGTCCCCGAGACACCAAGTCCTCGCTGTTGGTCATCCCGGCCCCCAACACTAGCCTGCCCTTCCTCCCTGGAGCCCGGGAACCAGCCCGTCCCCTGCAGCCCGTGCGGCTTGTCTAGGGTGTCTCCAGCCTCTACCCATGGCGTCCCCTTGATGTCACCCGCACTGCCAACCAGGGTGCCCCGCCCGGCTTCCTTCTGTTATTTGTTGGAATCATTTTTTAATGTTTTCAGATACATTTACTTCTTTCCCTATGAATAGAAAGCATTTTTTGATGTGATCTTTCTCCCTAAAATTATTTTAAATCACCCTTGCAGACAGGGCGAACATTTGAGTGATGGGCTTTACATACCACTCGCAGTAGAAAACTATCATGCTTACCGGGTTCACCCGACACAGGGAGAGGGGACAGGCAGTCAGCTGGAGCTGGGGGAGTAGCCATGAGGCAGTGTCTGTCCCCACTGCCATTGACACGGAGTCCTCCGCAGACTGTTCCACGTGCTGGCTCAGCACCTGAGATCGAAGGGCATCGACCGTCCCGGCGTCTTTGGGAGACACTCTTTCCAAATGCACTTTGCATTGATCAGAAAAGCAAGGTTTGTGCCTGTGTAATGTGCAACCACCAATTACAGGATTAAGGACAATCTTGCACGCCTGCGTGTCCTGGTAGGGCTACGTCTACTCTCCCCGCCGCTGTCGAAGTTAACCTAGGAGTAGGAAGGACGGGACTATTTCTACCATTTGCAAAGTATGTGATAAGAGCCTTCATATTTATAAGTGAATAAAGAAGATGGAGTGAGACC
The DNA here is from genome assembly GCA_008750895.1 of Mirza zaza. Classification (NCBI taxonomy): domain Eukaryota; kingdom Metazoa; phylum Chordata; class Mammalia; order Primates; family Cheirogaleidae; genus Mirza; species Mirza zaza. The sequence continues at coordinate 50,743 of VSMD01116081.1, read as the reverse complement.
TCTGCCTGGAGCCTGGGGGAGTAGCAAAGCTCTGAGCAGACACGCTCTGGCCAGAAGACACTGGTGAATATCTGTGCTCCAGGAAGCCCCTCCTGGCTGGCTGGACCCGGCTTTGCAGGTCCAGCGTCTGGCAGATGCCGACGTAGAAACAGAGAGCGCCAAAGGGGCTTGCAGAGTGGAGGGGGCCCAGAGCTGGGGTGTCCACGGTGACGCACAGACCGGAGTGTGGCAGGAGCTTGGAGTTCGGCAGCATCAGGGTCCTGAGGACTCCCTGGGACGGGCGCGCTGGGAGCCACGTGTGGGCGTCCCATGAGATCACTCGGGTGCTGGAACCCAGGGCAGCCTCCACAAAACCGGTGCCTGTTGCTGCCATTAATTCCATCTTTCTTCTCATGCTGGAGCTGGGAAGCCCAGAAGGGACCATCCATGCTTGTTATTTTACCTGCAATTGATGTGTCTGCTGCTCTGAAGCCACGGTGCTCTCTGTCCTTCCCACGCTCTGGCTGCGGCTGTCTCTGCTGGGGAGGTCGGCGGTTTCACCAGCTCCGAGAGCACCTCGATTCTTTGTGGTCGTGATTCCCAAGTTTGGGGTAAAGTAATGTGTGCATATACTTCTACAGGACGCAGGTCACAGGAAAGCAAGAGGTCATTGCTTTAACCACGTTCCTACGTCCCGGTTAGCTCTAAACACCAACACTCTCAAACATTGGTGTGCATAGACGTTATCTAAGGAAGCTAATTAAAAATAGCGATGCCTGTCTCCTTCCCCCCAAGCTCTGTGTTAGGCAGCACCCCTTTGCCCCCCAAAACCTGGAACACCAGCTTTAAGGGGAATAAAAATAAAACTAAGGAAACAGCTGAAACAATAATAATCATACCTTCAGTATAACCTGCATGGGGAAGATAGCATATAAAATATGATTTTAACAGTTTACTTATTTATGTCCATATTCAAATATCACTATTTTGCCATAGTTATTGGTGTGCTTACTTTTTATAGAAAAACAATTACTTCAAAATGTTTATTACAGCAATAAAAGGCAATCATCTATTTAACCATCGCCCACATATCAGTATTTATGGGTGATATGAATTTCCAAACCCTTTTGAGATTCAGTAAATAAATCTACCCTGAGCGTGTAGAATGGTTTGAATATTTGCTGGAATACACTAAGCTTCGTGGATAAGACAGATTCCTCTGGAAGAGGGAAAAGGCGGACTTGGGCATCTGATGGGTGGTGAGGCCTCCCCTCATACCTCTGGGCTGACGGAGAAGGCAGCAATGTGCTAAGAAAGCTGACAGGAGTCACTCATTTTTTGCACTCTCTGCAGACTTCCATGCTTGCTGCTTGAGTTTTGTGCAAATAGGTGGACAGCTGAGGCCAGTGTCCTGGGAAACTGGCAAAGGGAGAGGTATTGGAAATGCTCGGTGTGTGCCCAGCTCTGCTTCTGGCCTCCCCCATGGGTGCCGCACCAGCTCCCGGGCTAACTCCTCACGGCGTTCAGGCCACTTCCCCAGCGGGTGTATCTGCCTATCCTAACCAGCCTCTGGGTTCTGCCCCTGGGTCAACTCTCTCCCATGTCACAGCCTCGCCGGCACAAGTCTACTGGCCCCTCCGACATCTCCACCTTCATCCTCTGCAGCCCGGGTCTTGCTCGTGACCTCCGGGCCTGGCAGCACCACGCATCTTCAGCACGAGGCCTTTGCCCTCGGCTCCTTCTACTCCCTCCAGCCCCTTCTCCTCTGTCTCTGTCTCTGCTCTCTTCCCGTTCCTGTGGCTACGTCTCCTGCCAAGCTGCCCCCTCCCAGACACCCGGGCACCCTGTGAACTTCCCCTTCCATGGGTCACACCTGCTCCTCCTGCCAATTGGCCCTGATGGTTGCTTTAATCTTCGAGGCCACCTGCCTTGAGTGCACATCTTTCCAGGCCGGCTCTGTATCACTGCAGGAGAGAGGGTGTGTATATGTGTGCATAAACACACACACACACACATATCATATATATGAATGCAGTCTGAGCGCACACATGCATATATATCTGTACCTACACATAGGTTCTTAATGCAACTCTGAAAGTCTGAACAGTTACACCCCTGCTGAATGTCTTTCCCTGGCCCTGAACTCTTAAAGGATGTGTTTAGCCAGCTGTGTGCTATGTTATAAGACACAGCTCTCTACCATGTCCCCTTTCCAATTCTTAAATTTTCACTCCATAGCAAGCAGCCCCTTCACCTGGGTGTCAGTTTGCTAGGGCTGCCTCAGCAAGTTGCCACCGTCTGGGGCTGAAACAATGGAAATGTCCCTCAGAGAGCAGGTGCCTGCAGGGTGGGTGCACTGGGGGCTGAGAGGGGCCTGCACCAGGCTGCCCTGCTCCCTGCCCGGTGTGTGTGTGTCCACATTTCCCCTTCACATTGACACACACACCACACAACACACACACACACACCACACCACACACCATCACACATACCACACACATGAGCCTGGCCACGTTCCTTCTATGTCCTCTGACCTGTGACCGGCCTGTGGCTCAGAGCTCCTGGAAGTCCTAGACCCCCGGGTGCCACCCTTTCCCAGCGGCAACCCCCCCCTCCGCCCCCGCCTCCAGCCTGGGCTCTGCCCTGCCCAGTGACCACACTGGACAAGGTGACTCTCAAGGGCTCCGAAGGCTCCAGAATTACAGAACGTTTGAAATATTTATGTCTAAGAGTCAGCCTTCCTTCCTCCTAAAGCCACAACTCCGCAGGCTGCGTATAACACAGAATTAGCGAACTTAATGAGGGTGTGGCGACGGGTTGGCTTGGAAGAAAGAAACGATGCAATCAATTATAGCAATAGATTTGAAGGAAACATCGGAAATCAACGACACTAATAAAAGTGGAATATTATTTTTGCGACATACACAATATGTGTGCAGGAAGCCGTCTTTAGAGGGGGTAACGTCAGAAGTTTTTGATAGGATGTTCCTTTTCTCAAATAATTTCTTTCTCCGGCTTTTTCTGGCAACCCAAATATTGAAATCTCTTTATACAGCGTCTGAGGGTAGGTAGGGTCCTAGAGTTTGCTTTAAAAATTGTTTGTAGAAGTTGTGTAATTAAAGAAAGTGATAGCTAATTTATCTGCTCCTGACAATACACATTTCTCAACGGAAATGCTCCACAGGAGGTGATAGGAAATGGCCCTGGCCTGGACGACACAGAGGTGCCAGTGTGGAGCTGCGCCGTGGCCAGTCACTGTCACTGGGCCGGACCTCGGGGAACCCAAGGTCAGCGCAGAGAAGGGCCCGGGGCCCCGACGAGGAGTGTGGTTGCCCAGTCGGGGCCAGGCGGAGGGCGGAGGGGGGCCTTTGAAGACCGAGGCCACGTGCCCTGGCGCACTGTGTGAGCTCCTCCCCTGGCAGAGCCAGTGGGCGCTGGGTGCCGCACGGGAGGGGCCGGTGTCACCGAAGGCTCTGGGGCAGGGACGGCTGCTGTGGCTGTAGGCACGTGACCCTCCACTGGATCCACACGCAAATGTCTCCGAAACCAAGTCGCCCAGCTCAGAAACAGCTCGACAGACATGGGGGGTGTCCTCCCAGGGGGCCGCAAAGGCCCAGTGAGCGACAGTCCTGAGGAGGGATGTGGTGGTGCCAGGGACAGGCGCCCAGAGTCCCGCAGGGCGAGGCTGGCGTGCACCGGGGCGGGGAGAGGACAGACAGCACTGATGAGAGTGACGGGCAGCCAGGCTGGGAGCGGGGAGATGGCCACACTGCCCAGTGGGTGTCACCCGTGTCCCCACATTGGACACGACGGCCTGGGTCAGACGACAACGGCACAGGCTGTCTGCAGGGATGCCAAGACCCCGGCCTTCTCCAGCAGACAGCGGGCCGTGCGGGGCTGCCCTGCAGAGTCCTCCAAGGCCGGATTTGCGCTCTCGAGAGGGACCAGTGGGAGTGACAGCAGAGCGTGAGGTGGCCGTCACATATTTTTCGCTGGGGTCCCGCTGGCTCCTGCCCTCAACCTGGCAATGCACTGAGGCCTTCACCGCTCGACAGACAGCAACGGCCACGCCGCCACTGGGTCTCACGAGCTCTGCCCCTTTCCACTATCAAATCGTCTCCACATGTGTCCTCCTCCGCGTTTCCTGCCTTGACGTTGGAAAACGGCCTCTATCTCCGTCACTTTACTGAGACTGTGATCTCTAGCAGCTAATGTCACCGAGTGATGGGCAGGCCAACCACGCCTTTACCCTGCGTAGTCTGAAGCTGCTGACGTGCTCTGCTCTCTTTCTCTTCCTTTTCTTATGGCAGAATCCCCTGGGAAGCCGAGGGGTCCCCACATTCCCTCTCGCCTGCTCCGGGTCCCCTGCGTCGTTGGGGATGTTCGTCCTGCGCAGTGCGGGGGAATGAAACACAGAGAGGGGGATGCTCGGCCGGGCCTCGGATTGGGCCAAAGGCGGCCGGCCGCACTCACCTGTAAGGTGAGGAGCAAGTCCCTTCTCGCCTGAGCTGCGCATGTCCTCCAGAGAGCCAAGCACGGCGACCACTCCAGCAACAGGTGGCGGAACCTCCACTGGCGGATGTTTAGTGGTTGCCGTTTCTTGTGGTTGCTGTTTTAAAAGTGAAGAAGGTGGGTGAGATGATGAACGTGCAGCCTGGCAGTGTATAAAAGGGAGATGTTTAATGAGTTGTAGCCATGGTAAAGAGACGGGTGATTTTAGCATGATTTTAGCACACACTCATGTGCACACACAAACACACGCACACACACATGACCTCCTGCCGGCCGTGTGCACTGGAGCCTCTCTGGCTGTAGCAGACGGGCTGACTGCACCTCCCCCCACTTCCTCCCCACCCTCCCCTCCCCCACACCGCTTCCCATCCCGTCCCCTGCTCTTCTGACCCCACAGCTCAGGTTGGGCCACACTTCCCTGTGCACGTGGCTCCGTCTCCGGTGGGAGCCGCAGAGGTTTCCGAAGCTTCAGCTGTCGTCTCCGGATTAGACATCCCCAAATCCACTCTGGATTTTCCCCAAGAAACCACATCACTGAGCTCACCAGGTAGAAAACTCCAGCTGGAGCCTTTCCGTAATCATCAGTGTCCACAGTCAGACTCTGAATTCCCATTTCCCTTTTTCTCACCAAACCGCTTTCCTCTCTAGATTTTCCAGTGTTCACCTCCCCATTTTTCCCATTTCCAAGACTTCGCTGTGCCCGGCCCTTTGCATTTGGTTATTATTCGTTTTCAGTTCAATTTCTGTTTATTTTGTTGGGTCTTTTCTGTTTTTGCTGGGATGACCCTGCTGGCTGCTCACATCCCAACCGTCCATAAAGAAAACCACATCGCGCCGCTTCACGGGGTCCCGCCTCCCAGGGCCACGCCCCGTCCAGCCCCTGCTCTGGCAGACGTCTTCCATCCTCGCCACGCGAGCACCTGGCTTTCGGCAGCTTCTCCTTCTGCCCTGCACCCTACAGACCGCAGCCCGGGGAGGGCTCCTCATACACTTCCTTCAGCTGCTTCACGCAGCCATTCGGTGCAGCCCTGCTTTCCCTAAAAAAAAAAAAAAAAAAAAAAAGTGTCCCATGTATACACTAACATGGGGAAACACACGTTAATACATGTAAAATGTAATGCGATGTGTCCCTCCCTTCATGGCTCCCCACAGCCTGGGACCAGCCAGCATCTCCAGCCTTACCATCCGTGAGGTTCTCATAGTCTCATGTGCACCCTCCGCCCTGCTAAGTGCTTCTGCTCACGTTTCTTTTCCTTCTTCCTGCAAAGTCCTCACTCTCTGTTTCTGATTAGCCGAATCCTATTCATCCTTCAAGGTCCCTCCTAAAATGTGCTTTCTCCATGGAGCTTTTCTCCCCACGCAAGCTCGCGGCAGAGCTGTCAGCTGCCCTAAGCCAACAATTTGTTCTGCCGAGTCTTAGGTTCTCGCTAGGGTTCCCTCCAACAAGTCTGGATTCGGGGAGCGTTAGCTGCACCCACACAGCCTCACTGGCCAGTTATGGAGGAGACCAGGCCACACAGTGGTCCATGCAGCATGCTCTGTAAGCTTGATGAAGCTCAGCTCCTCACTTTTTTGAAGTTTTCTGACCACATCTTGCATAAAAGATTTACTCGTAGATCTAACTAGATATAACTATATTCCCGAAGCAACTTCTCTTACTTTCAGATCTGGCGACAATCAAAGTTCCTTTGCCCGAGAGCTGAACATGTAAGTCTCTTTAGGGATCAAAGTTCAGGCATCGTCTTCAAGGGTACAAACTGTAGGATTCTCACTCCCTGGTTATGCAAGAGTGGGACAAGTCTCCAAAATATTTTTAATTCACTTGCCTCGAATACTCTTAGTTCCGTGAATGTATGCATGGCATATACAGTCTCCTGGGCGGCCCCCAGCTGTGTCTGTGCACGAGGTACTTCAGTGACGGGTTCAGAGTACGGACCTGGCTACGTTGCATCAGGTGGGTAGGGAGGAAACAGAGGATGACGAAGAAGAGAGCTCGTGTTGTGGTGTCGTAGTACCCCTAAGCGGGCAGGGTACCGAGAAGGGACAGAAGGAAGAACTGAAATAAATGCGAGGGTAGCTTGGGCAGGAACTAGTAACATGCTTAGTGGTGATTTTCCAGTGGAGGCAATTTTAATGAGGGTTCAATTACCAACATTAATTAGGCTCATTAACAGGACCCTAACTGCACCAAAGGGGAGAAAATTGACATTTAACACTTACATTAGCAAACTTTCTGGTGTCGATGAGGGAAGTAAATGGCGTCTTCTCTTGCAGGGGCCCCCAGAGAGCTGCCCTTCCGGCTGTAAGGCTCAGCTAGCCTCGGACCCCTCGCACGGAGAGTCCCGATGAGGGGACCAGGCTTCCCTAGACTGAGGCTCGAAGCAGCTCACACACGTTTAGTTCCCACTCTCTATTCCAGGCCTTGCAGAGTAAGTTACTGAGAGGATGGGTGGATTCTCCCCAATGTGAGCACTCTAGAGACATGAATTAAAACTCTGGATTGAGCTGATGAATATACATTTTGAAAATGGCATCGAGTCATTTGCTACCTTTCCGTGTGTGCAGGTTTTGCAAGAAAGTCGCCGCCCCTCGGCGGGCAGCCCTGGCTCGGCTGTTCGTTCCAGGGCTTTGAACTGGATGGGAGGGGAATGCCGTTTGTTTTCGTGAGCCCTTTTGACCGCAGGAGAAATGTCATAGCAATGATTAGGACGACAGATTACTACCTACTGTGCACTTAAAAAAATCTCTGCTTAAAATCTGTCTCCTTCATGTTTATTTTCATTTTCCCCGAATTTATTTTTCAAACAGGGGAATGTGTTCACATTAGTGCACATAAATTATTCTGGTCTTGAAATGTATGTTTACCAGGAGATGGAACTAAACCAGCAAACATTTATGGAACATCTTGTAGGTACGGGACAGTGTGCTGAGAGTGGCACAGGAAGAGCAGTGGGTCACTGTCCTGTAGCTTGGTCCTGTAGGTACAGGGAACGTGGCTTAAATAATATTGCCACATACTGACCTGGCTAAAACAACGACGTTTCCCTTTCATCGGAAAGTGGAATGAACTGACATAAGTAAGAATTTATTTTAGAATCACTAAAATAAAACGTTTTACTAAACATGTGGATCTTGAAAACTGTTGGCCAGGACCCTCCTACAGGAAGCTGAGACCCCTCCACTGCCCACCAAGAACCCAGAACCCAGGTGGGAAACAGGACAAGCCCAAAATAACCAAGCGCACAGCAGTCCCCAAAGCAAAAGTCACAGAGAAAAATGATACAAACAAGGGACGCCACTGATGTAGCCTAGAGATGGGCTCGCAGCATCCTCTGTCTGCAGCTGGGAGGGGCCGTGTTCCTTCTTTAGGAAGAGATATAGGGATACACGTACCAGAAAGCCGGACAGTGTCTGTGGCGTCATTTTAACTTTGCTTGACAGTCACGACAGTGTCTTCCCCGTGTGGCCTCGCAAGGTGCTCCTGGCCCAGGGACTCCTGATGGGCTGTCCCAGGTGGAAACACTCATAGGAGAGTTTCCCTCCCTTGTTAACAGGCGTCTGTTTCCACCGTGAATGGAAGTCGGGTTGAGATACCTGTGGATATTTAAGTATATACTAATATTCTTGTGTATATTTAAATATGTGAATCCATGTTCCAAAGAACAGAAAAATAGATGTTTCCAAAGTAAACAAATTCCAAAGTAGGAACTGACCCCTCCTAAAAAAAAATTCTTTTTTTAAACTGACAGCTACGTAAGGTTCCATTGAACTTATGCTCCATTCTGAGATGTTAATGGTTCTACAATTTGTGAATCTATTTCATAACTTCTTGGTTTAAAGAGAGAAGAGATCACTTCCCACTGTTTTCATGATTTTCTTGACCAAACTATAGTCTGTGTCCGTTGAGCACACAAAGGTCATTTTGGGCATCAGGAAGATCTTCTTTTCTGGGACTTTGTGCCTTGTCTTCCTGTTCCAGCCCCAGGGTCCTGGGCGTGAGACGCAGGCCTCGGCTGCAGTTTGTCTAACCCCACGTGCATAGTACCTTTCAGCCCCCCTTGCTGTGTGACGTCTTCAACATAGACAGGTTGATCCTTGGTTCCTCTTAAACCAGTTGGGGTCCCTGGGGCTCTGCTATCAGACATACCTGCGCTCATTTGATGGGTCTAGACCTGCCTCATGGAGAAAGGTGTCCCAGAGAGAGTGTGGGCTGGGGGTTCTAGTAATGCTCTACCTCTGCATCTTCACATGCTGTGAAGTCTGTTGCATTCCCATAGAGCAGGAGTCCTCAAACTACGGCCCACGGGCCACATGCAGCCCCCCTAGGACATTTATCCAGCCCACTGTGTGTTTTTGCCGCCGCTGCCTGTCCTGCTTAGCAGCCGACTCGTCCCGGGCCCACAGTGCGCATGTGTGGAACGTGTGCCGCGCTCTCCAACGGCCCTCCAGCGGTCTGAGGGACAGTGACTGGCCCCCTGTTTAAAAAGTTTGAGGACCCCTGCCATAGAGCAGGAGATGTCTTAAAGACAATTGCAACAGCATTGCATGTACAGGATTTGTGACACCACAACACGAATTTTAAAAGTAGCATTTCTAGTGCCATATTATTTAAATAAACTCGGATATGAAACTTACTCTGCATTTTCATTAACCACTGTGCGGTGTGGGTGCTCGTGGTATCCCTGCACCTGTCCTGGTCACCCTAGGCAGGCCGAGTCCCAGTCATCCTGCCGGCCTAACGCATCGGAATCAATTCCTGCAGGAAGCAGACTAACACTAGTCTGAGCACCTACTGCATACAAGTGCCTGGGCGGGGTGTTCTGTTCAAGAAGAGGATTTAGAGAATTCTCCATATCACATGCAAAGACGTTCAAGTTTAAGGCAGTTTTTATAACTGGCTCAGGGCTGTGCAGCTGGTGTCCAGAAAGCCTCACTCCTGCACACAGGCCTGGTTTCAAACCTGCAGGTCTGTCCACTATAACACTCGGCTCCCTGAACACCAGCGTCCTAAGGAGAGTTTTCCTCAGCGAATGTATAAACCGTGCTGTGGAGAGTTGAGGTCTTTAAAAAAAAAGTCTTCATTCACGCTGAAACTTAAATCCTAGTATTTCTGCACACTCAGATTGTTACTGCCCATGATAGTAATCCTAAACACTTTAAAAGACGGGACTTTTAGAGATCTGTCAGCGTGTTTCCCTTAAAAAATAAATCATTTTCTAATCCTCAGGATGTATAATAGAGCTAACAACGACATAAAAACTTGAAGTGAATTTTTTAAAAAAATTATGAACAATAAAGGGTGTTATGTGAGAAGTTATTACCTGCCTGCCTGTTTCTATAGAGCAGAATCTTAACTCCCGTCTTTAATTGTCGGCCTTTTTGCTAAGTGATTGGTTTCGTGAAAATCTGTTCACAGCTTTCTGAGCAAATGGCAAGGCCACCTCTCCTGTGCTCTATGCAGGCTCCTTTGGGACCCTGGTGAGAACTCTCTGCAGCCAGCCTGCTTTCAAAGTTACTGTTCCACTAAAAACAAATATTTTCTAAATGAGTCATACGTTTAACAGAGGAAATATTCAGAATATTTTCACGTCCGTCCGCTTTGCGAAGCACAGGGAATGCTCTCATGGTTATTTTCGGGCAGAAGGAGGTTCGCAGGTCTTCTTGAGGTGAACACATGGGTGAAGGAAAGGGAATCATCTTGCCTATACAGAGTATTGCTTTTAAGTGAGTTAACATTTTATAAAACAGAAGTAAGCCTATATTTAGTTATTATAATTATAATTTTTCATTCCTTGTCATACTTTGTAATAATGATTCACTTGTTATTATTCAGACTATCAGCACCGTAACTCTTCTGGGTCAGAGAAGCCTGTGCTCCTCTGCTTGTGGGGAGGGCTGTCCTGTGTTTCGCGGGACGTTGAGTGCATCCCATCTTCCTTCCACTCCGTGCCAACAGCACTCCCCCTCCAACTGTGATGCCCAAAATCTCCCCAGAGGTTGCCAAGGGTCCCCTTAAGGGCAATGTCACCCTCCTCCTTTCCTAGTTGAGAACCAGTGTGTTGGGGTAATACTTGCTCAGAATGTGGGGTGCTCACTGAGTGCCAGACACGGTTATTAACACTTTCGAAAATTAATTCACTGACCAAATAACCCCGTGATGTAGACACCATTATCTTCCCACTTTATAGACAGAGAAACTGAGGCACGGAGAGGCTGAGAATCTCAGCTGGTGAATGGTGACATGAACTGGAGCCCTGGTGGTCTGAACCAGGGTCCTCACTCTCAGCTACCCCCAAGGCTTCCACTCTTTCATTAACAAGGTGAAAAATGAGAATAGAAGAATGGAGTGTAGTAGATGGATGGCTGGCTTTTATGTAAGATAAGAAAATGTAGATTTGCAGAAAGAAGCATTGGAGTGACAAGTCAGAGGACTGTAGAGTTTATTTCTCCAGCAGGCAGTGGGGTTGCTGGGAGGGTGTAGGTATGCACCTGAGGTTCCTCAGAGTGTCCTTCTTTCTACAGCTAATTGTTTCGAGCATGAAAATATCTGATGTTCAACAAATTACAACAAAAAGAGGGGAAAAACCAATCCCTAAAGTTAAAACAAACTAAACCATAAATCCCAATAACAGGCCAGATTAACAGCAAAACCACTCAGAGAAAAGAGTTCTAGATAGCATCTGCACGCTGTGCACTAATGTTTCATCTTCGCTGAGATATATGAAAAGATATTTTATGAAATGTGGGTGCTGTAGGGATTTGCCATGATGTAGGGGTAAAGAATCATGGGAGGAAAATTAGAAACTAGTGTTTAGATCCTCCAAGGAGGAAAAGTTAAGCAAGATGGGCCCCACTGGAGACAGGGTGAGGCAGGCTCAGGAGAACAGAGGTGCCAGGGGCTCCACCTTCACACTCGAGTGTAGGTGAGCACTTGCCTCTCTCAACCCTCACAAGGTTACCCATGGATGTTTTTTTGTATTTCAGGAATATATTACAGAATTTTAGTGAAATACCCATGGATTCTTGATCACTCGTCCAGGGCGTTAGGGATGGGGACTATGTGGGGAAACCCAAGGAGGGGCCTAGGAGGTGAGGCTAGGACAGCAGCTGGTTCTGGAAACACCAACTGGCAACCCCGCCTCTCCCACTTCCTAGCTGAAGGGGAAGACCGTGCCTCCGCCAGACCCGTGTCCTGCACGTAGGAGGCTCTGAACGAAGGCTTCTCGAATGAGCAGAACTCTCCTCCATGAAGTTGAGATAGCTCTGCAGGTGGCCGGAAGAGAGGGAGGGAAGTGGATTGTGAGCTGCAGTGCGTTCATCTGCCCTTGGTGTCTTCCCTAGTTACGACTCAACAGAAATGCCAGCTGCACCCAGCTGTGTGCGTCGCATGTGTGGTGAGGAAGCAAGCAGAGGAAGGAAGAAATAAAGGAAGGAGGGAAGGAGGGGAAAAGGAGGGAGCGGGGGAGGAGAGGAGGAGAGGAAGGAAAGAGACAAAAGGAGGGAGAGCAGAAAAAAGAGGAGGGGGAGGAGGAGGAGGAGGGGGAAGAGGAGGAAGAAGGGAGAGAGAGAGGGAGAGGAAAAAAAAAGAAGATAAAAGGGCAGGAAAAGAAAGAAATCCCTGGGTTTTCAGTGACCCTAGGTAATCATATACCCTATCTATAATTCAACATTAGCCATGAAGAGAAAAGAAAAATGGATGTAAAAACAGTTCAAACTCTTAATAAGCCACTTTCATGATCCATGATATGACGATTTTCTTTTAGATGGCAGAGCTACTGGGGGAAAACCACTGTCTTCCTAATGTAATTACTATGTTACTTTCTTATTTCAAACTCAGAGCCATTATTTTTCAGTTCAAAATTAAGAATAAACATAAAATAAAATTTTTTCAAAAAGTTTCTGTGTTGATTATATGAAGAAACTCTTTAGCAGCTTAAATAGTAATCGTGAAAACAATCTAGCACTCTGCAAATTTCTCTGGAATAAAGTTAGACCACTATGAATTGGTTTCCTATAGAAAGAATAATGACTAAACCCATTGCACGCTAGACAGGATTTGTTTGTTCATTTGCTTGTTTGCTTTAATCAGCCCTCTCCATATTTCTCCCTTTTGTCCATGCACAATCTTTGGAGGAAAACCTGTGAAAGAGGAGACACTAAAAGTGTGTGACTGGAAACAGCCCATTCTCCAGCTACTAGACCGATGTCTAAAACCCATTCTGAGTGTGCAGGATCGCTCTGCACAGGGATGGATTTAAAGGGTGGAGCATGGGTGCAGGAAGCACTCCCAAACCAAGCCAGCTGAGAACCCCTCGTGCCAGGGCGTGGCGCCCCGCCCTGCCCAGTGCCCGCCCGCTCTACCCCCCACCACCACCACGCACGCCTGGTGCCAGGAGGTTTGGAACCCGGTGGACGCGGGTGGTGAGTTCTCTGGGCCACAGTTGGGCAGACGCCTGTGTTCTCCCACTCGGAGCTAGAAACCAAGTGGGTGCTCAGCGAGTGAACAGGGAGCCAAAGAGAAGGACAATTTCCGTAAATAAATTCCTCTCTCTGATACGGCCCTGGTTGCATTTCTGTGTATTGACTCGGCCTTTGTAAACATGATAGAGCGCCGTTGTGTTCTATCCAATTAGCCCAACCTGTGCCTCCGCCATAAAACTTTATGCAAACGACCGCGCACAAGCTTTGCAGTCCAGGCAAACAATGATGGGCTTATAACTCTTAGAGATGTTTTTGGCAAATAGCTAATAAGAGCTCTTTTTCTTTTTGTTTCACAAGACCTTCAGCTGATGGAAAAAGTAAAAGAAGAAGAAAAAAAAAAACAAGGACTGCAGTCTCATATAGGAAATGATGATGACAGCCCCATTAATAACATGGATCATTAAAATTTATAAAAAGCTATTCTTAATATAGGATATAAATACATTTCTCAGGCAGAGCTATGAAATTTATAACCTTTTTATTGTCACCAGAGGACTTTCCTACTGCTCCACCCCGCCACTGTCTGCCCTCTGTCATAAATCACCGTGTGGTTAATAACCTAGATTACAACTACCAGTTGCATTTACAGAATTAAATATTGACTATGTGAAAATGTTATTACATTTTTACTGATCGGAAGACCGCAGAGCAGCCCTGCAGGACATGTAGCTCCAAAGAGATATCTGTGTAATCTTTGTTGGAAACGCAGTTACGGGGTGCTCAGTAACAACTGATACAGTTTGGAGCCATGAGGAGGGAAGGGAGAAAATGCCAGCTCCTTAATTTTACACCAGGCCAAACACATTAGAAGGAGGCCGTTATATTGAAGCATTGTACATTATTTTCAATTTAGGAGTCTCCAGGCCAAGTGCATGAAATGATTACCAAACTCCAAATGGTGGGGGAGTATATTGAAAAGCTATAGGATCCACATGGAATACAGTTTATTAAAAATATCGGCAACATTTAGATAAGAATCAGATACTGTACAGTATATAAGTAGACAAACTTCAATTTCTTGTTCAATGACCAGAGCCATCGATTCCCCCAATCTCTAAATACGCGACAGGCATTTGCTATTCACTTGAGAAACAATCAGAACAAAAACTTTATCCCTAAAGTGGAAGAGTTTCCATAATCACGTGTATGAGAGCTTCACATTCCCAAATGGGTTAATGCCACATAGAGAGGACGGCAGCCTTAGCTCCGGCGTTCAACCTCATGATGTGCTTGGGTGGAAGACTGAATACAGCTTGGTCAAGTTAACTGAAAAAAGTGTAGAACACACTCACACACACACACACACACAACAGTGAAGTGTTCTGTGTGATAAATGGGAAATTGAATAGACTCAAGACATGGAATGGAAATCTGAGTCATTTAAGAATTCCAGTTTTATCCTGACCTCTTCCCTTAAATCTACAGAGGATAATTCATTTATCAAAAGTGCAAAGGTAGAGCTTAACAGCATTTTCTTGAAACTATAAGTTTCATGTAACATTATTTTTTTCTCCTCCTTTGCCATAATTGTCATTTTGTATCATTGAAAATAGTAAGGCCTAGTACTTTAGAAAAACCCTTAAATGGTTGTGGCTGTGAAGAGCATAATTTAATAAATACCTAGACCCAGAAAGTTTAATAAACTTAATTTACAAAGTTTTCAAATGTACAACCTTGAAAGGAAGCATTAACACACATCAGTACATTAAAGAAATCAAGTGTATCCTACCAAGAACTAAACAATGATCATCTCATAAAACACTAATATTCCAAGTAGTTTATAATTTGATACAAAATAAACAATGACTCTCACTGTATACCAAGCTGGTGACATAACCACACAGAGAAAAGAATCATTTCAACTAACTTAGAGCTGAAACATAAGTTGACCTATTTCAAAAGACAATATTTTGGCTGTATATGCTTAACAGAATACTTTCTAAGAGCATTGGAACTGCAAAGAAAATATAGACTTCACTCAGTCGTCTGATTTTTGGTAGTTATATTTTTATTTTAAAGCTGTGTGTGCTGTGGGATACAGTAACTGAGTAATAATGTTACAGAAATGATGTTTTTCAGTGAAAAGACAGAAGTATAAGATCAATAATAAAGTCCGGCAACATAAAATTTGAATTGGAAATATTCTTATGAACTGATTGGCTTTTTTTTTTCCACTTCAAATGCATATCTCCCGGCTCTGCCCATGGAAAGGCCTGGAAGCTATGCCGTCCAGTAGCAATGAGCTGACATTAACACATGGCTGTGATCTCTGAACCAGCCCCGTGGAACCAGCTAGCCCCTGGGAAAACGGCTGGTTCCAGGCGTAGAGAGACTGATTTACCAGATGAAGCTGGGACATCTTTCGTGCCCAAACCACAAGGAAGCTATCACAGACTCGTGGAGTTCTTTCCAGAAGAGTCAGAGCAAAAGAAAGGGGCTCTCTTTGGTTAGAGATGGGGTGATGTAAGCATCACAGGGTGATTCTTTCCCAGTATTCTCAAAAATTCTCGGAACACTTTATGCCTCTGATACTTTCTAAAGATGTAAATGGACCGAAACCCAAGTTCAGCCTTCACTTGTTCTGCTTTTATGACGTGCACATGTTCCGTGTGTTTTCTAAGAGCACATGGAGCTCTCTCCTTCCAAGAGCTGAGAGTGTCTGTGGAGCTCCCTCAGCTGCAGGTGACAGTCCACCTCCCCTCCCTCCCCTCCGTGAGGCTAAGGGGGAGGGTAAAAATTTTCCAGCCCTGGCACTGTAGGGAGGCCCGGCCCCAGGCCCACGTGTGGCTGAGTCACCCACCTGGAGATTTTAGCTCAGCCTCCTTGACGACAGGCCCCCACAGCCCCGACTACCCACAGGACGCCTGATACAGCCCAGCCCTCCTACAGGCCCGCCGTGTGTCTCTGCAGCCGTGCACAGCTGGGTCCTGGAGTCCAACCCTGGCCACAACCCTTGAGTGACTGTGAAGCAGGGACTGAGGTGAGGCCAGAGTGACAGGTGGGATGCCCCGCCCACATCCTGCCTCACCCCCACCGCAGTGCTCAGAGCTCAGGGCCCTGGGGGGGGGGCGGGGTCGCGGGGTTCAGGGGCAGCGTGAACGGCAGAGGGCACGGCCGGTGCTTGGCCGGCCAGAGGCCAGCAGAGGAGGCCAGCTCCCCGCGGGGAGGGCGCAGGGGAACCCGGGACCACGCAGCCCCCGAGGAGGCCTTTCCTGTGTCTCCCCTCTCTGCTGGGGACACAGGACGTGTCTGCTTTTGAAATGAAATTGGGACCTTGGAAACTGCGTCTGTATTCAGTAGGAAACCCCAGAATCCCCACAAATGAATAGTGGCAACTGCAAAGCCCACCAAGACTCAGGGTCTTCTGAATAACCGGGACCTTCAGTAACTCACGCATACTTTTTAGGGTGGTAAAAGCGGAAGTGGAGATTTTACAAAGGGCTTTCATTTCAGCGAGTGACATTTGACTCTGACTTGTAGTCCCAGCTTCTCGGGAGGAGGATCTGGGAGGATCTGAGGCAGGAGGATCGCTTGAGCCCAGGAGTTGGAGGTTGCTGTGAGCTAGGCTGACGCCACGGCACCCTAGCCCGGGCAACAGAGTGAGACTCTAAAAAAAAAAAAAAAAAAAAAAAAAGAAATATAGTATAATCTTGTGGTTTCTTTAATTTTTTTATTTCTTATCTTCCATTTTTCTGTTCTGCCCTTTATTAGTCAGATGGTGAAACTCATGGATGGATCCTCTGATTTTCTCATCCTTTTTTCTCTCAACTTCCATCTCTGTCTGTTGGTCAGCCATTTGAAAGAGTTCCTCAACTCTGTTCTTCTATCCTGTATGTTCTCTAAATTTACACATGCATACATATAAACATGCGTATACATATGCGATTTGTATATTATATATAAGCATATGCATATTTATTAACCACGAATAATTTACATATAAACATCTTTAAATATTTTATATACTAATTTCCCGGCACTTTTTCTTTTTATTCTTCCAGCACCTGGTTTTAGTTTACGACGCAGTGTCTCCTCTGGAGCACCTTCTACCCTCTGCTCTGTCCCTGTTCAGTCCTTTCCGTCTCTGTGGACGCTGGTCTCTGTCTTTCCTCTACTGTCTGGTCCTTCTTGGCTCTCCCTTGGTACCTAAGAAAGGGACTGGAGGGGTCTTCCCAGCTCTGAGTGGAGGGTGGATCTGCTGACCGTGGCTTTGCCGTGAGCGACAGAGGAGAGATGAATGTGTTTCACTGGAAACATCTGGATGGCAGCATCTGTGTCTTCTCTCCTATTCCAATCTGGTTCCTCAGAGAGGAATCTCCAGTGTCTTCCAGGGCAGACAGTCTGGCTTTGGGGAGCCGATAGGGAGGAGGTGGGGTCTCCATGGTTAGGGACACAAACTTCCCCTTGTGCTAGTCCGGGCACAGGGCCTCTCTTCTGACCTCCTGCTGCCTGGAGCCCCGTGGCCAGGCCGTCCAACCAGAACCATGGAGAGCCCCTCTCCCCTGCACTGCCGGGGCCAGGAGGGCTGACCCTCACCCTTCAACCAAGCACCCTCTCCCCACACTATTTCCAGTGCTGTGTTGCCTTCGTCTTCTATCTTCTTGAATTTCCCCCTTTTTAGCGTAGGGAGGAAGGAGGGACGGGCTAAAAGCAGATACTGTGTCCACCTATCACGCCTGTCCACCCACGGACTGCTGTGCTCTCAGAGCATGCTGTGTGCAGATTCAAGTGAGTGCCCCTTTGATGCATTCCATATTATTTGTTGAGAAAAGGAAGAAAGGAAAGAAGAATGGAACAGGAGGGGAAGAAAATGCCTGCTATGGTCGTTAAATTAAAATCCTCCAAACACAGGCTATTTTGTATGAAATAATGGAAGCTACATGCTGTTTGTTTGTTTGTTTAGTCCATGAACAGTTTACAGAGGTTGAGTATCCCAGGATATAAGATCCTCCCCTTGTTAACTTTGGTGAAACTTTACAGATTCATCCATGGCTCTGAACTTCACTGTCTGAGCCCAGGTGGGCTTACCCAAAATGGAACTGTCCCTTTGGTTCATCTCCCAAGGGTCTCTTTGACCCCCGGAGACGGCAGACGGGGACCAGCCAGCCCCTTTGCGTGCTTCCACTGTGACCTCCCCAGCCGGGGCGGGCGGGTGCTTGACAGACATGCAGCCGTCTATATGAATTGTGAAGCTGACAGCAGGAACAATGTGGGCTGTGTTTGCTGTGCCACGACTTGTCTCGCAGAGTGTGCAGGGACATGACCTTCCGCCCAGGTATTAACTTCCATGCTGGGAGGACACGGTGCTGCTAAATTATGTCAAGTGCTCCATGCAAGTAACATGTTACAAGGGATTTAAACCCTGTCCTAAAATGCGTGCCAAAGCAGCATCTTGTCTCTGTCGTCAAGTTTCATTTCAATAGTACAGTAAATGAAACTGAAAGAAAGTAACACAGGATCCCGTCAATACCACACAAATGATGATACTAAACAGAAATAGACACACATGCGTACAAATCAGAATACTCATATCTGAAAGATGAATCCATATATTTAGCATTTTAATTAAATAAGAATCAACCTACACATATAAACTCTACATGTGGCATTTTTGAAGGAGTACAGACTGCTAGCTTTGTGGTATGTTACCTAGCTTTTATTTATATAGATTTTACATTTATACTTCTCACTTGCAAAATAAATTTGAACTAGATAATGAAAAGCACTGTTTTCCTATGTGCAAAATATGATGCATTTTCTTCATAATCATAATACAGTTTCCATGCTTTTGTAAAGCTATTTTTTTCCTGGAAAGTCTTCATTTTATTAATTTTTATTTTTTTTTATTTTGGAAGAGGGAAGAAAGTTCAGAGAAGTCGAATGCATGTTCAATGCATTTTCTAAAATCAGCCCCTCTTCCCTATCCGAATCTCACAAAGTAAAGTGTTTAGAAATTAAAACTCAAAGGAATTCTTTTTGTATATTAAAAAGGATGATAAATTTGACTCTAAGAATTCGCCAGGGAAACTTTGCACATACATTTGTGCTTAACAATGTTTTACTTAATACTTTTGCTTCCCGAAGCCCTCTTTAACCTACTTTGATACACTTCAAGACATAAAATATTGGGTGATTCATAGGTGGATCTCTTTCTAGTTTCAGCGACACGGCTGGTGCCACGACATCAAAGAAATAGGGCAGTGGTGGACCTAGGCAGAGACCTCCCTCCATCCACCTCTCCATCAGGGAAACTTCCCACGAATATAAAATTATGCCAACATTTGGAGAGTCTCCCTTCCGTCCAAATCAAGAGAGCTTCAGTTACGTTTGAAATGTCTTGACGACTTGATCATGTGGACGCAGACCTTTCTAACATTAGGAAGGGAAATGACTGCCAACCTAAAGGAAAGAACATAATACGACTTGAAATGAGGCTTTTAAGCCTGACAGTTTATGCACACTCCTAAATCTCCCCTGACCACTTGTTCAACCCGTGGCGCGGTGCTTCACTGAAGTCAAGTCATAGCTGAACATACAACGGAAAAGCAACGGAGAGCCCCCTAGAAACCCTCCCTTGTGCCTTGGCAATGTCCTAGGCCCTATGAGAATACGCAGTGCGCATTTTGGGCAGAGAAGCAGAGGGGACTGGTGTGAGATGCCAGGAGTTGAGGAATACAGTAACTGGGCTTCTATCCTATCCCACGGAGCGGCTCCTCCAAGCAGCGCATAGCAACGCATTTCCCCGGCGCCATGGCTGCGCATGGCTGGGAAATTTGGTGGTCCAAGAAATGTTTTAGTTTCATGAAAAGACAGACTGAATAAAATCCTCTGTTCCTCCCTCCCTCTCTGCTGGAATGGAACACTCCAGCCATCTGCCTTCCCCAGGGACAACATGCTGTTTATTCAAATGAGGCTCCTCTGCACAAAGGTGGCTTCAGCGGCCAGTGCAGCCTGTTCCCGGCAGGAGCCCCCACCTGGCCGAAGCCTCCCAGCTCCGCACCAGTGGAAGGAGAGAGCTGGTGTGCAGAACACAAAAGCCATACAGTGTGGTCTAACGTATGCGCCCTTCCCGCGGAATCCTAATGGTGCTGCACTGAGGGGAATTTACACGAACCTTATAGGAATTAAAAAGAGACATTTATTTCATTCAGGGAATGCAGTGACTTCCACTGCTTGTGCAGCTCGGAGAGCCCCGCTTTGAAAGGGCCTTTTATTGTGCAGGAAGAAAGCATCGCTGCAGCGCCCAGGGGACATTTGGGAGGCCGGCTCGCGTGCCTAGCAACTCCCGGCCGCCCTGGCTTTCCCAGTGCCCTTGGCAGGGCCTTTCCGCCCCTCCCTAATTGATCCGGTTAATATAAACCCCGGCACCACCGGCGTTTGTGTGGCTCCATAATGAGGCTGTTGTGGGCTCCTCTCTGCTCCCGTGAACCCCATTTAGGAATGTGTCACCCCGCGCAGTTCAAAAGTGTGAGCGGGTGAAAAGAGCCACAGTCGCTTCATTAATGATCTGTAAACAGAGGGTCCAGGCCACCTGCGTGGGCTTGTGGCGGGAGGGGGGGCCGTGCCGTGCCCGGACCTCGGCAGGTCCACGCTGCAGGGTGAATAGCCGCCCCGAGGACACGGCGACACCGTCCCAAACGGTGGCACGTCGAGCAAGGAAGGAGCGTCTTTTCATTTTGGAGAGGACGTTTCAAAGGAGACTTGAGATTAGGATTTTTGGGAAATGAACACAAAAGCAAAGCTTATGCTGGTTCCATGCAGCAGAGGCGGTAATGTAAAACGCAGATGGCAAAATGCGGATAGCAGGGGTGCGTGCAGAGGGGACAGTGCGCCGGACAGTCCCCGTCACCGCAGACACGTCGATGAGGGGGGCTGCCGGGACCGCGGGCCCTTGTCCCCGACCTCCCTGCGGCTGGGCCTGGACCCTCGCTCTCCGCTGCTCCAGGGTGGCCGGGTCTGCACGGCCGAGACACGTGACTGCATTTCTCTGACTGCAGGTCCCTGTGCCCCTTCCCGTCCTTTCCACGAGCCGTTCCTACGCGCACGGCCACTTCTGCGCAGCTGCAGAGGGCAGGGAAAGTTCCCGTTCCCACCAGCTGGAGACGCGCAGTCCTAGGTGCCTGTTAGACACAGAAAGCTCATTTCAGGGACCCGATTGCCTGTGGAGTGAGACCTCTGGCTCCTTCCTGGCGTCCTGCCTCGCCCCGGGAAGCCTCTGGCTCTCCTGCAATGCCCAGGCCCGCTGGCACCACGGCACGGGACAGGTGCCGAGGCCGGAGGAAGGGCAGGGCCAGGGGGGCATGAGGGTAAGGCGGCGGAAACAGACCTCCCAGGAGGCAGAGTGGGATCTGATTGTCCCCCCGGAGGAGTGTGGGTGGGCTTGCCTGCAGCGACCCCTCCCTGCACATGTGGGTCACCAGCCATGGCCTGGAGGGCTCCCGGGGACAGGCCAATGGGCGGCACCCAGCCGGGCCCACAGTCGGGCCCCTTCAGTGCTCCTTGGCCCCCTGCACCAGGCACCGCTGACCATGAGGTCGGCCGGTTGCCCGTTGCTCGTTGCTGGCCCCTGCACGCCCACCTCCCCCACAGGGGCTCCCACTCTTGTCCCCGCCTGCAGCCCCCAGAGCAGCCACCTGGGAAATTCGGCCTTGACGCCGGACAGGAAGCTGATGCTCTGGCCACAGGCCGGCCTTCCCCCTGCACTGCCCTTTCTGCTCAAGGCCCCAGCCCTGCTGTCCATGACTGGCCTGGCGCCGAGGACATCTTCAGTGGGCTTGAGCCTGCAGCTTCGTCTAGGCTGGTCCCAGGGGGCCACATCTTCCAGACAACAGGGCCCCTAACCTTTCAGATCCTCTGCTCCACCACCCTCTGTACGGACAGACCCCCAAACGTCCACTTCCAGGTGATTCTCCCACCAGTGCCCTCGACTGACAACTCCCAGCAAGGTGACGGCAGAGTAAGAGCCCATCCCTTCCGACGAAGCAGGTAATGCGGTCACTCTGCTCTGAGCTTCGTCTGACAGCAGCACCCGTGACTGGGGCTCACGGGCAGGGTGCAGAGAGCTGGGTACGATTCCAGCTTCCGCCAGGGTGTGGGGGGCCGGGGCCCTGCGCGGGGAATCCAGACTTCTGGTCATGTTGGCACCGTACTTTGAATTCTTTATTAGGAAGTGACAAAGAAATGCCGTGCATGCCAACAGTGTGAGCTGAATGTGTGTATCGTCATCGTAATATTTTAGAGGTTTAAAACACACTGCACACCGGCAGTCTCCCGGTGAGCTTCCCTTCGGAGCTGTGTCTGGAGAGAGAACACTCAGCGCGCACCTGCGACCGTGCCCTGATCAAGGTGTGAAGTGACAGCCGGCGCTTACTGAACCCT
The DNA here is from genome assembly GCA_008750895.1 of Mirza zaza. NCBI lineage: Eukaryota > Metazoa > Chordata > Mammalia > Primates > Cheirogaleidae > Mirza > Mirza zaza. The sequence goes on along the minus strand of VSMD01116081.1, from coordinate 28,393 downwards.
CACCACGTGCCGACACCCCACTCCGAGCCTTCCACCTCTCGCCCGTCATCCTCAAACTCCCAGTGACCACGAGCCACGTGCTGCCCGGAGAAAAGCAAGTGAGGCTCCTGGATCCGGCTGGCGGGCGGGAAGCCTGATCCACGCCCTGCGCCCCCACGGAGAAGGGCGTAGGTGGCTGTTGTTCCCCGTCTGGCTCCAGGAAGACCGAAGACTGTGCCGAGCTCGGGCGAGCTCACACACGGCCAGACACCAAGCGTGCTCCTCCCTTACTCGCTTGCTATTTCACAGGCCACGCGCCCCTGGGACAAGCACTGCAAACATAGAGGCCTCTTGACGCAGTGCCGTGCCTGCAGGGGACACAGACCGGTCCCATGTCTGAGAATCGGCCCCCCGCGAAGCCCGGTGTTCTGGCTTTAGGGCTTGAATTTTAAGCTTGGGAAACTTCTTAGCTCAGCAGTCCCTTGGGCAAGTGACTTTACTGTCTTAGTGTCGCGTGTCCTCCTGCTGTGCTGAGGGCAGCCGCAGTCCCTGCGCAGTGTCCCTCGCAGGCTGTGAGCACGCCATTCCTTGGTCCCCGGCGACAGCCACGCTCAGCAAGTGCGGAGGCAGAGACAGGCGCTGGCCGTGTTGTTGCTAGCAGAGAGGAAAGATCAGCCCCCGACTCCGGGAACAGTCTAGAAACAGCTGTTCCTTCTGAATTTGAGATCTTTTCTTGACTCAGTGGGCCTGGGAACAGTGCACGGCCCACAGGGACGGTCCCCCAGTCCAGCCCTGGCCTCGCTGTGCCCCTGCCCTGAAGGACGTGTGAGTTTTCCACCAGAGACCACGACCTTGGGTCCCTGACCCTCTCCCTTACCCATTCAACGATAATCTTCAAACGAATTTGCAGTAGACTGTGTCTCCCAGCTTGTGCCAGCTACACGGAAGTCGGGAGGGGCAGTGCATGCAAGCTCGCTGTCCTCGTCCTGGGCGCTCTGTGTTCTGATTACTACACACAGCAAACACGCGTGTGTGGCTCTGTGCTGCCTTCCTGCCATCCCCACCCACCCCCAACTCCGGTCCTCAGCTCTCTGCGCATCACAGTGCAGCCTGACCGGCCACGACAATGCCACATCCTGCCCGGTTAACTGCATGCTCAGAGGGAGCCTGGAGGCACAGGTGGTGTCCTCAGAAGTTTTGGGAATAACTTCAGTCCATGTTAAAGTTTCTGGAAATAGAACATGACACTATGTGTTTTACACAATTGTTATGGGGTTTTGCTTAATGAGTTTACTTGCCTGAGTCTCTGTGGTTTGTCAGAGTGAAGCAGTCGGGCTCTGCCACATACAATCTTCTTATTGAGGCATCATGCCTTATAAAGTTTTTGTGCATGTGTGTGTGTGTGTGTGTGAAGGAGAGGAGAGAGAGAGAGACAAGCTTGGGATTAAGGGATGGGACATTATTTTCTGAGATAATTATGAGATATTTGTGCTTTTAGCAGCTTCCACCTTTAGAACACCAAGTGAGGATAGAGACTGTTTGGGCAGATGAAATAGGAACATGGAAGACAAATGCCGTCGCCTAGGAGACGTGCATTTAGCGTGTTCTTGAAGCTTCTGCTGAGTTCTGCGAGTTTCTACCTAAGCCCAGAGACCCGTCTGCACGCACACATTAATGTAACCCAGGACCAGTGGCAGGTTGTCCTTGTGCCAAGAAAGATGATGAAATGCGTTTTCTCCTCAAGTTTTATAAGTGTCTGGGTTCTTAAACCCCATGATTTGGGCGGGGTGGGGAGGTCCTGTCGCCACTTTGTCTCTCTCTGCCTGAGAAGCGAGAGACCCAGCCCTGGGGGTTGCTGAAGTCAGGTGTCAGGGCAGGCAGACTCAGGTGTGGCGGCAAGATTCGATGTCCAGCCGCCTCTCCGATGCGCGTGATCAGATGTCATTCCATTGATAACCTGGCATTTGTCGTAGGAACACAGCACCGAATGCAGAAGTCCATTTCTGGGGGTTGTTTGTGTTCTCAAAGTCTTTGTTTGCTCTACACTTCCTGGTTCTTCACAATGTTCCCAGCAGAATATTGACTCTGCACGGATATTTCCACCCTCATTGCTTTGCCCGGAAGGCGAGGTGTCTCTGGAAAGAGCCACGGATTCCCACACCGAGAGCTGCTGTCTCAGCCCGAGGATGCCCTGTGGCGTGGGCACGGGTGGTTCCTTTACCTCCAATGTCTTTCTTAGGATGATGCCCTTCCTGCTCCCCTGTGGTCGAGCCAGTCCCTCAGCCACGCTGCCCCGTCCCCACCCCACTGCGGTGGAGGAGTGGGTGATAGACCCTGTCTTGGTGTCACACGGCTGTGTGGCTCTGGCATAAAGGCTGAGCCAAGCATGTCACATGTGACTGGGCAGGGGCATTCTGAAGCTATCCCTAGCCCTGGTGGAGGGTGCTCAGAGAAAGCGCCTCCTGGTCCATCCAGGTTTATGACTAGGGCAGACGTGCATTTCTGGATACATCAAAAAAAAAAAAATGTATGGTGTAAACTGATGAGACAAATGCACACAGGTGAAAAATGGAGAAAGATCTGGAAAGAGGAGAGAAGCCTGGCCAGGTCCCATTCCATCTCCTAGTGGCAGTCCTGACTTAGCTTCCATCCCTGGATATGAGCCAAGACTTTTTTTTTTTTTTTTAATTTTAATGAACTAGGTTATTGGCGTTTATGAGACTGGAAGGCCTCGTACAGCTTACTTAATGTCTCTGAGCATGAATTGCCACTTCTGTAATTTTTTGAGAGAATGAACTAGAGGATCTCTAGATTTCTTTTCCAATTTCATAATGTCAGTTTTATAAAATAAACCCATGGAGAGGAAAATTAAAAAAGAAAAAAAATGAGATTAAAAAAAATCATACCTTAAAAACACCTAAGTGTAGCAAGGACTGAGGGAGAGTGAGGTTAAGTATCACATATTCTGCTCAATACACTGTTTGTGTTCACATTTATTGAATGCCTCTTTCTGAGCAAATAATCCACAGCCACGATACTTTACTTGCATATTACTTCTGGCAATTACCATAGTCGGTCTTACACTGTAGCCATTTATGAAAGTATCTAACGTCCCGTCTCGGTCATTTCTCCCAGGACAGGAACCAGATCGTACTCCCTTGGTCTCACCTGGCACTTAGCCCTGAGCAAACCTTCCCTGGATCATGCTGGCTTGTGCTGGGGACAGGGTAGTCTACACCGGCTCCTGCCTGCAGGCGGCTGCTTTTCCTGCACCTGTTGCTAATTCCAATCGCAAAACTGATCTCAGTTTGGATGCTATCACATAAGAAGGCAGCAACTAATCAAGGACTCTCAAAACATCTAACATTAGAACATTTTCTCCTAAATGATTCCTCCTTTCAAGGTAGCTCGTGAATTGTTTTAACTGAGTGTGCCATTTCCTTTCTAAGTCTGTGTTTGTTATCGTGGATATTTCAGGTTTACATTACATAGCTCGGTGATATTGAAGGTCCTCACCCACATGCACAAAGAATTTTAAAGCTCATCTCACACACGAGAACTTAAAATTCCTGGGAGTGCTCATTTAAATTTCATCACAAGAATTGTCTTCTAAGTTAGCCCTTTAATGATTTGCAAATAGTAGCGGTGGCCCTAATTTTAATTCATGTTTTAAATCAAGCCTTACGTTGTACTCAATTATATCTTAAGAACTTATTTGCCAAAAGTATTCAGAGCTGGAGGGCTTTCTCTTCTTGAGTGTAAAGGATTTGATGTCTATAGTACTTAATAAAGTGGGTAGCAATTATTAATACAGCAATACTTTATTAGTTTAACCGAAACTAGAGATATAAATGTTTCAAAATTTAGACTTACAACATTAAAGCCAAATTAAAATAAGTCCAAGAAAAAGTCTGTGAACTTCATTTGGTCGAATTCTACGTCTTTAAAGTAGAATAAGTGATTATTGTTACTCCTGGTGGTTAAAAATAAAAGGCGTGCACTTAAATTTGAATTTCTGGAATTATTAGTCTCTCATTAAATCAAAAAGCCAAAGCCAGCAAAAATTGTTTTTTTTGAGGACAAAATGGGGCATTGTACCAGGGCCACAGGCCTCCACTGGGGCAGCGCCCCGCCCCCACGCAGGAGCCTGGCAAGGCTCTCAGCCCAGTGCACGGGGAGAAACCGTAATTACAGAATTTCAAATTATAGTGAAAGGAAATTGCTCACTCACCCTCCTTACGTGTGGGCAATTAGCAAACCGTATAAAGTTTAGCTGGAAGTGAAGGGCTCCAAGCCTTTGAAAAACAAAACAGCTCTGGGCCGTGTGGAGTGTGACTGTACAAGATGTCCCTTGCTCCAGGCGGCCCTGGTGACAATTGTTACCAGGAAGGGGGAAAAAAGCATCAAAATTCTCTTTACGTTTGCTTGTTGATTTGGCCTTTGGACCCCAGGCTGGTGCACCTTGGACCAGAGCAACAAGAGTTCCTGAAAAAAAAAAAAAAAATCAGCAAATATATAAATAAACCCTATATTAAATATCTCCATTTCTTAACATACTTCCAAGAGGCGAATTAAAATTCTCTGTGGGGGCATTATTTCCTAATACGGTATTTGAGGTAAATGGAAAATTACAGATATTTCCATCCAAAATGGGCACTGTGGGGTTGTTTTTGGTGGTTCTACAAAATCTCCACCCGGTCCTCCACCCCGCCAGCACTGACTTAGGGGCCTTTTAAAGCCACAGACACGTTACGAGGCATACCTGGAGAGGTGAAGAGGTGACTGAATTTTTTCCCCTGGTTGTTTCTTAGTTTTCTGCGGAGTGATTTTTTTGGCAGATAGTATTTATCCCTGTTTTTTATGCTCTAACCTTACTTGTCTGTGTGAGATGTCTCCTCTCTATTTAAGAAAAGGATTTCCCCATAGGAGAGTCCAATATTATCCCTTAGAATATCTTATAAATGGAGCATTACCGTGCATTAAACATCGAGAGAGGATACTATAGTTGGGGGTAACCAAAGTAAGGTGTTAATAAATATATATATTTTTGACAAGTTAAAATGTCTGTATTATAAATAGTTTTTGCAATTTGTCAACGTATCTATAATAAGCATGCATTACTGTTTATAGTCAAGAAAACAGCATGAAGTGTGCGTACATGTGGCAGGTGGGTGTTTGGAGGATTCAGGTGAGTTGGCTTAGCAGGGTTAGGAAGTTCTCAGGAGCAGGTCGCCTGTATCTGCCTTCTCCCGTGGTCTAACCAAGGGACAGGTGCTGTTGGTGGCAGGAGCTGGGTCACAAGAACCACAGAAGTGGCTTGGACAGGTGAGGAGTGTCACCGTTGATGCGGGCTGCAACCTTGCGTCCCCAAGAGGAGGCTGTTCAGCGGGGACAAGAGGAGCCTGAGCTCTTGGAGAGCACGTCACAGAGGGGCTTACACCCGACAGAGTGAAGCTGTACTCGGGGGAACCCTCTTGGAGTCCCCAGAAGTGCCCTCGGGGGGTGCTGTACAGTGCTGGTCTCTTGGGCGATACTGAGAGCAGCCCCCTGCCCAACCTGGCTGAGGGATTTGGGGTCTACAAATACCTTCTACCAGCTGCCTGTCAAATGCAGGCGGCAATCCCCACTCCACGCAGCGGCCAGCCTGGGCCCTGGGTGGCCCGGGCTGGAGAAATGTTTCCTGGTGCACGGTGGCCTGGGCAGCGCTCACGAGCTTAGAGGGTTCTAAGCCCATCTCCCTTCTCATATCTCTGTCCCTCTCCTTGGTCTCTTTCCTTGCATTTTACTCACTTGCACCTTATCCTGTGGGAGGTGTCGTTTCAGGATGCTGTCACCGTGACTCCTCTGTTATTTTGCAAATCAGCTAAACCTCTCAGGAGAAGGCCGCGTGTGCGTGAGCACTGTGTCAGGTGCAGCAGGGATGAGCTCTGTCCAGGTGAACACGCACAGGGACAGCTGTCAGGGCCAGAACCCCCCAGCAGTGCCTCCTCACCGAGCGGGCTTCTCCTTCCCATGGCGAGGAGCCCTCCCCAGCCCCCAGCCCTCGGGCTCCTGCGGACCCTGCCCGGTGACACTGATCACCCACGCGTGCTCGCTGAGGATTGTACCAGGGTCACTGACCTTGCGGGAAGATCATTCAAGGAAGGTCATAAGGACGCATCTTCCTTCCTGAACAAAACAAAGCAGAGCGACAGGCCACCCTCCGAGGTGTGGGGGGAGACCCCACCTCGGGCAACGCGGAACCATGGAAACGAGGCCTGCTGGCTACTTCTGCCTTGAAACCCAAAGTCATCTCCCATGAAAACATATGATAAATTTTCCAGCAGTTGCAGACGAGCACCCTTAAAAACTTTTCCAGACAGACTAATAAAATAGCGGCTCATTCAAAAAGAAAACAATAAAAGCTTTCTGCTTTCATGAAAAATGATCCGCCATTAAAACTGTTGAGATTCTGCGAAAAAGATGAAGAAAAGAGGCTAATAAATTCTGGGGGAAGACCCAGGTGTCAGAAATGTCGAAGCTGAGTAACACAGACAGCTGAACAGGCGGGTAAAGGGACAGCCCCCAGGAAGGAGGGGAGGGTGTGAGCATCAGGTGGGCCACGGAGTCAGGGTGACAGAGACGCTGTGGCCACCTGCCAGGCAGAGTCCCTGAGCTCCCCGACCAGGGAACGAGTCCCGCTGAATGGGTGCTAATGCAGGCTGCATGAGCACCGGAACATACTGCTCTAAGGTGAACAAAGTCAACCTGAATATTCCTACCCTGAGCAGTTACTTAAAGAACACGTCTTCTCTTCCTCACCAGTGCAAAGGACAGCACAGACCCAAACTGCTTTTAAATACCTTTGTGCAAAAGAAATCACAAAATGCATGGCCTGTGAATATTTAATTAAGCAGTAAAATATGCATGCATAAATAGATATAATATGTAGTCATTGTTCAGGACATATACCACAATTTGTCTGAATTCACAACACATTCATTACTAGGTATTCCAATATCGCAGAACAATACAAAAACAAATAAAAGTGTGACAAAAACCAATGCAAAACAAATGCAAATGGTAATATTTCAGTATGTGTGGACAAATGAAATATTCAAGATAAAGTTCACTGTGTTAAATTTCCAAGCAGTTTAACTTGTCTTAATTCAAGGGAAGAGATTTCCTTTTGAAATCTTACAGGTGAAAAATGACTTGCATGAGAAGTGGACATAAAGTTGTGGTGCTATGGCTACTATAACTGATGCCCAGGGGACAAGGACACCTGTGCTGTGTGTTTTCCCCCAGGGTGGAGTCCCAGCTGTCTGTGGGCTGTGATATGTGATCACTAGCTAATCATGGACAACCTAGAAGTGTAGACGTGTTTTCATCTGCACCATGTTTAAGTCATGTTTCAAACTCACACTAGCTGGCACTCCTGCCAATTGCTGGCATTCAACTCACTGGTTAACTTTCTGCTTAGCCATGGAACTCCCTGCTTTGGGGGTCACCTTAGGTCCACAGTTGTCGAGCAAATACTACAGCCCAGGAATGTTTGAAGCTGTGCAGTGATGTGTTGTTTTTATTGAATGCCTCATGCGTTTGCTTTTTTATATATAATCGTGCCCAGATTAACTTGCTTGGGATGACCCAATGGTAGTAGAGTGCAGCGTCCTTTCCCCCAGTACCACTCTGGAACCCCTGACTGCCTCCCGACCCCCTCCCTCTCGGCCCCCGAAGCTCACACCCCCAAGGGCTTCCTCCCAGAGTCTAAGGTCAGGTCAGCTCTCATCTTCGGCCTTCTGCCTGGCTGCCTGCCCCCTGGCAGGGAAAAGCCCCTCACAGCGAGTCTCCATGGAAGTGGCAGGTGGGGTCCCCCTCCCGCCAGCCCCCCATGCAGGCTTAGCTCGGTGCTCCTCCAGCTCCACGGGGGACAGCTCGCCTCTGGCTCCAGAAAGCTCTTTCTATCGAAGTGTTTTCCACTCAAAACTAGGAAAGGTGAAGAAACAGGTGCCACATGCCGGTGGGACATGAGGTTGTCCCCGCGGCCTCAGACAAGTCGCACGACCTCCCTGAGCTCGCCCGCAAACTAAAGGAAACGGCTCTTCCTAGAGCGGTTTCCGTGCACGCTACTAGCCGCTAGCATGGCGTTTAATGGAAGTTCAACACGCACGAGTTTTCTTTTTTGTTGTCATTTTAAAGAGCGTTGGTTTGCAGAATGGCGAAGGTTAAGACGGTGTGTGTAGGACGTGGAGCCCCCCCCACGCCCGAACTCTCAGAGTGCCGTGAGCACGGGGGTTGGGGGGTGCAGCAGCCCCTCAGAAACTCGGGAGTCCCTGCGAAAGCCAACAGACTGAGAGGCCGGGGAGCAGCCACCGGGCTCCAGGCAGTGCCTGTTGCTTCTGAAACACGTGCGTGGATTCTCTGACACCCTCCCTCCAGATCTGTACGTCAATTTTTAACCCCTCGGGTGTGGACCAGACTTAGTGACCCGCTTCTGTAATAGCAAGAGGAGCCCAGGAGGCGTGGGGTGTGGTCTGGGAGTGTGAGTCCCTCCCCAAAGTCATACGCTGACAACCTAACCCCCAAGGTGGTGGTATTTATTAAGCGGTGGGGCTTGGGGGGTGATTAGGTCACGAGGCTGGGGCCCTTGGGAGTGGGACTGGTGGCCTAAAGGGAAAGGCCCCAGAGACCCCCCAGCCCTTCCACAGTGCGAGGACGCAGCAAGAAGGTGCCCTGTGTGAGCTGGGAAATGGGCCCTCACCGGACGCCCACTCCCCCCACACCTTGACCTTGGACTTCCCAGCTTCGAGTGCTGTGAGAAATATGTTTCTCTTCGTTATGAGCCACCCAGTCTGTGCTGCTGTGTTATGACAGCCCAAATGGACTAAGACGGTGCGTCACTTCGGAAATGAAGTATTAAGAAACTGTGGTTTCCATCTTGGCATACTCTCTCCCTCTCTCTCTGTCTCTGTCTCTGTCTCTCTCATCCTTCTGTCTGGAGAAGCCCGTCACCATGCCGTGACAACTTGAGCGGCCGGTAGCCGGGCCATGTGGTGAGGACCTGACATCCGTGGCCAAGTGCCAGTGAGCTCCTGAGGCTGCCAGCATGGTGTCTGCCCTGGGGACGGTCCCCTCATAGAACCTTCAGATGAGGCTGCAGCCCTGGCTGACCACTGAGGAGCTCGACTGTGGCTTCATGAGAGGCGCTCTGAGTCTGAAGCTTCCAGGAGAGTCTCTCCTGGATTCCTGCCCCACAGTAACTGCGGAAAAGCCAGTGCTTGTCATCCTGAGCTGTAAGCTTGGGGGCATTTGTTACGCAGTGATGGATAACGGCACAATGCCCTGTGGAGGTGTGTGCATACGTACACTTAGAGACCCATGCAGGAATTCTCCTGGAAGCCTCGTCAGTGGTGTCGCAAATGGCAAATTGTCCCGTGTTCTTGAACCATGGAATGAATAAATAAGCTGTGGTGAATCCATCCACGTGATACCACACACCAGTAAAAATGGACAAACCACAGCTAGGCATATCATCGTGAAGGAATCGCAAAATATAATAGTGAGAGAGAGAAATAACAGATAAAGAGGTAAATACCACCATTTCATTTATATAAATCTAAACAATAAGAAAATTTCCTGTGTCTGTAGAAGTGGAGAAAGACATAGGTTGACAACTCTAGACCTAACTTTTCTAGTTTGTGATATAAGTAGGTGACATGTGATCTAACCTAAAGCAGAGTCACCACACCTCTGTGAAAGGCTGGACAGCAACTGACCCAGGCCTTTGGGGCAGTTTGTGAGTCTCTGTCACAGCTTCCTGGAGCCCATGTAGCCAGAGAGACTTCCTAAATGAATGGGCCTGGGTGTGTCTCCATTACACATTATCTACAGACCCGGCTGCAGGTCAGATTCGGCCAGAGGGATGCAGTTTGCTAGTCCCTATTCTAAAATGTAATAACTGTAAAAATTGTGACTCTTTTAAAGGGAGATATTATTTTAAGAATCTCAGATCTGTGCTGAAATAAAAATAATAGTCATGGCTTTATTTTTAATATTTAATAGAATGTAGAGAGAGAGAGAAATTAAACTTGCAAAACTCTAGTCAAGCACTCCAATTCGGGTTCCTATCTGGCTCCTTGGCATCAGGGTTTCTAGAATACTCTGCTGATTACACTGGCCAAGAAAGACAGCTCAGATGAAGGCACGGCTGCGCTACAGTGTGATATTTTTATTGCTGGGTTGTAGCAACAACTTCAACATTAGTTTCTCATTCCAAAGTCACTAGATAATAGAACCACCACAACCACAATGAAGCTATAAATGTCTTCTTTTCATCTTGAAACAGAACCGAAACTTCTGTAACCGAGTTAATAGTACCTTAGAACACTCATATTTTGGAGCAATTGTGATAGACACCCACACACACACACACATATATAGAAAGATTTTATATATTTATAAAATAGATATAATTTTTAAGAATGCAATGGAAAATAAGACACACAAAACAAATTTAAAAAGAAACAAAGCATTCCGCCTTTATTTTTTAACAAAACAAAACAGAAGCTACCAGGAAAACGTACTGTTTTTAAGAGCACAACCCCTCCTCCTTCACGTACACCACTGGGGGCGCTGGGGGTAGGTTGAGCTGTCTGGAAAAGACCCCCTGGGCTGCTGGCCCTGGTGTCTGGGTGGCTGAAGAGCCTCTGGCCACAGCAGGCCTTAGGCATCCCCCAACAGCAGATGAAAGGAACAACCGTCACTTGTCACCAATACACTCCAATGCCATTTACCTGAGGTCGAAAAGAAGGGCTGTGGCTGTATTAGGCAGAATGTGTCCCAAGAAGGGCTTTCATGACCACACACCCCATTGGCGGGTGGGGTACACAGACCACTTCCTTCTAAACATGACAGGTTGCTGATGTCTATCAAAGCAACCAGGTGACTCTAATTCAAGAATCCAAGAGACCAAACTGATGAAAGCTAACTTTGCAATAATTTTATCATCTCAATTGGAAGGCATGCTTTCCCCCTCTGCTCACAATATGGCATTTTTTTAAAAAATTTGAAATGTATTTTAAAATCCATGTCCAAAAAAATGGCCAAAGTTTACAAAAATAAAGACTTGTCTGGCATTAGGCAGTGGGTGAAGGAGTAGGCACTGGTGGCTACCTGCCCACGTGTTGATTTCAGTGCCCCTACCTGTCTCACCTGGGGAGGTATCTGTGCTGGCTAGAATGCCCAGATAGAGGGTAACTTAATTTTAATCCCATTGTCACTGAGTGACTTCAAAAAAGTCACAGTACAGTGGGAGACTGAGCCGCGTGAGTTACTGTGTGCACAGTAGACTGCCGATGGAGCAAGACAAGACAGAAGCGATTGCAAATCTCTTAGGCGAAACTACAGATTGTTCCAAGCTAGAAAGTGCTGTGTCTAGTTAGTATGCCGTAGCGGACTGCCAATCAGAAACCAAACATGTACCTGTCTAAAGTTCTCAGCTCACTTTGAAGAGAAACTCACTCCCCAGGTGAGTGATTCAATTATTGGAATTATCGGGGTGGGTGTAGGTGAATACAAAACACAGACAGAAGTCTGGTGTTCTTGGCCAAATCCCTGCATCACATAGTCAGGTAGTCAGGGCACCAAGCACGGAAATAAAACTCAGCTGGATCCTTTGCTATTTTGAATATCTGCCAGTGGTCAAAACTGATTCAGAATCCTCGTTAGGCTCTGAGAGCAAATCTTCTTCTGTGCCCACTGGGCTTTGGTATTGATGACTAATCCGCACCAGTATACAGGCAGACGTGTGTGCAACCTCACGTGGTCTGTAGTTACGCTTCACGAGTGTACCCAGCAGGCCACCCGCCTGGCCCTCCCGCCCATGGCCTCTAGAGACCAGCACCTTGCTACCCATCTGCTCCAGACCAAAGATGACAAATTCAAGTTCAGAGACTCCCTGCATCAAGCTCTGCCAACTGTATTTTAATATCTCTCAAAAAACAGCGTCAGGCAGCAGAGGATGGAAGGACGTTGGAACTGGGGGACGTTAATGGCAGTGCCGTAGAGAAGGGCAGGAAGGGCCCTCTAGAAGAAAGCCGGGTTCTCCTTTCCTCTGTGTCCCTGCATTTAATTGCAGGTGGGGCAGAGCTGAGGGGACCTGCACGAGCCAGTGTGTCCCCTGCACTACAAAGAGACTCAGCTGACACACTCTGCCCAGCGCCTGGCCTCAGCAGCTGTTGTGAGGACACGAGGACACGTGACTTATTGTTGTCCCTAAAAGATAGGAGTATCTCCACGTGTGATCACATCCCCGGCGATAGAGACGGCCCTTCACCCCCACAACCAAGAGGGCAAGTGAGCCGAGCACATCGTCTCTTCTCATGCACCAGAATCACACACATGAGGCTCTAGAACCGCAGAGTTCTAGAAATCTCAGAAAGAGATTGCAATACAGAAGAAAGAAAGTTTCACTCGTTGAATCCCTCAGCCTTTCCTTGGTCTGCAGGAGGGAAGAGCTGACAGCCGCAGGTATGCCTGCCCTGGGGTCTCCCCAGGGCCCAGGACGGAGCAGGCTCCAGCCAGCGGGTAGGGTGCTTCTCTCCGGGGAAGCTTCCAGGTGGAGGAGAGATGGCCCCATCCTCGGGAGGAAGAGCCCGCTCGTCTGCAGTTGGAGTCCAGCTTCCCCCACGCAGGAGGTGGCAGCCTGAATCTGTGCTAGCCTCAGTCGATGGGGAAAATGCATCCCTTGAAGACAGGCAGTGACTCGGTAGAGACCTGGCTAACCCTCACCTACTTAAAATGTATACTGGGGAAAGAAAATCATCAGTGCTGTCAGAGCTCCACCCTGGTTCTCTGCAACGTCGGAAGGGCGGGTTCGGGCTGTGCACTGGTGTTCTAATTCTGACGCTTCCCGTCTCTACGGAGCGAGGCGGCCAACCCCTGCCGCGCCACCTGCTGCCATCAGTGAAATACAGTGAAATACGTGCATGGATACATGCGTGTGCACACGTAGTCTATTCTCCCCTGTCCTGACATGCTGGTCTTAGGAGAAGGTGAGGCTGTCGCAACCTCCTCCCCCACAGCCCTCGGGCGGCGGTGACGTGCGCGTGGTGCGCCCAGGAGCGGCGCTGACCTCGGCGGGGACCCGTGCTCCGGCTGGTCCTGGCCGGCGCCCAGCGAGGACGCCCACTGGGAGCAGGCCCCGATTTCCCGCGTCAGCGCTGCGGCCTCACTGCTCGGCGCGATGAGCTTGCGAAGGGGTTCCATTAGGAAGACGAGTGCCTTGCTAGCGAAACGGGCGTCAGAAAGGCGGTCCCGTTAATGGCATCGTGGGGTTGGAGATGTGTGGGCTGGCTGGGTTTGGGGAGACTCTCTGTGCCCCTGAATGAGCCAAGCGTAATGGCCCAGTGGAGAGTCCTGGCCCCGTCTAGGGGGCACCAAGAACTGGTTTCCAAGGTCCTGTATCCTGCCTCCGGCCAAAGGGCTTCTGGTTGCCTGAATCCTACTGGAGGGTTAAGGGAATCCTGCCCTGCGCTGTGGCCTCTGCCTGCAGGAAAACTTCCCGGCCGGGAAGTGATCAGGCCGCCTGAAGCAGCAAAAGCTCGGAAGCCAGTGGTGCTCACGGGGAGGCTGGAGCAGCCGTGTAGCATCAGCTTGCCGACTCATGTTTAAGTAAATATGCTCCATACTCGCCTCGCAAGCTGGGAGTGGGTGCTGGGTAACCAGCTGACCCTCCCTTAGCTCAAGCTCGTTCTTCAGAAAAGAACCAACGGGCTGTGCATCTGTAAGGGGGAATTTCTCCACTCCTTTCCTAATAGTAGCATAACTGCAAATCAGCACGACAAAGCAACTAAAGAGTGACCTTTGCCTAGATTTCAATCTCGTGCATGACTGCAAAATAGCATGACTAAGCAACTATAGAGTGACGCGTGACTGGACCTCAATCTCGTGCAGACTTTGTAACCGTTTACTTCCGTAACACATAAAAGTCACCATGCTTAGACCCCATTTTGCTCAGAATTTGGAAGCGAGACCCCTCTGAGCCCACCAGTGAAATAGCCTGTTTTGCAGTGCTCTCGTGTGGCTCTGAAAAGCCTGTTTTGCGGTGCTCTCGTGTGGCTCTCGGTTTGTTTCCCGGTCCGGTTTGCTGTAACACATCAACAAATGGACCTCGGTCAGCTCAGCATCTTGGAGTCCAGGAAGAGATATGAGCTACTGTACTTGTGGGTGGTGGGAGACCTCATTCCCTTCCGGCCGTTAGAAAAAAGAAAAAGAAAAGAGGAAAAGGAAACATCTTCCCATCATGTCTTTGTTTGTTGGTTTTCTTTCCTCTTGGATTTACTATGAAAATGGAAGGAGTTGAGGTGAATCTTGAAAGAAATCCCTAGTAAATCCCATAAGGGGAGCGAATGCTAATCTCATTCAGAGTCCAGCATCTATTTGTGCCTCTGTGCCTGGGTGTTTTTGGACATTGCTCTGTCACATATTTTTAAAATGTTATCTTTTAGCTGAGACTCGTCATGCATTGCACAAAGCTCACTTTTAAAGAAAAGAGTCAAGTGAGAATGTACAACGTAAATGATGTTTCCTGGTTTTCAACCACTACCCTTATAATCCCATACATAGTTCAAATGATTCTAGCTTTCAAACCAAACTTTGGTCAGGATGACACATCCTGTCCCTGCTGTACCTCCTAGAGTTTACCTAACCGAACACACCCAGCCCAGGCGTAGCCTCCCCTCGGGCCTCTCTGACCCCGCGCCAGCCCGCCACCTGCACCCCACGCCCACCACCGCGGCCTTCCTGGACCCCCCGCCACTGAGAACGTTAGATCCGGGGGTAGAAACGGTGCCTTTAGCTCCAGGACTCACTTCCTGATTGGATCGCGAGGAGTCTCTCTGTTGTTGAATAGATCTCTGGGGGATTCATTAATTATTAAAGGGAATTAATTAAATCCCGCCTTTAAAAGACTCAGACTATCCCATGGCCGTCAGCGCCCTGGCGCCCTGGCCCGGCAAGCGGGGACAGAGGAGAGGAGGAAAGGGGGCTCCATCTCCAGTGTGAGAGACAGAGGGAAAGCACAGGCATGGCAGAACCTAATGGATGACACCGCAGTCACGTGTGTGACGGCTCAGCTCACCAAAAGCCGCGTTAGCGCCCACAAAGCCAGGGGTGCACCTGACCTAGCTCTGCTCTGATGAATTTAAGTGAAACCAGAACAGATGTGTGTGGGTGAAGACCACAGCTGCTGGGAGAGAAGAGAAATGGAGAAAACAATAAGTTAACAAAATCAAATTAGCTTTTAAAAGGAAGGAAAGAAAACAAGGAAGGAAGGAAGGAAGGAAGGAAGGAAGGAAGGAAGGAGGAGCGAAGGAAGAAGGAGGGAAAGAAGAAAGAGGGAAGGAAGAAGGAGGAAAGGAAGGAAGGAGGAAGGAAGGAAGGAAGAGGGAAGGAAGAAGGAGGGAAGGAAGAAGGAGGGAAGGAAGAAGGAGGAAGGAAGGAAGAAGGAGGGAAGGAAGAAGGAAGGAAGGAAGGAAGGAAGGAAGGAAGGAAGGAAGGAAGGAAGGAAGGAAGGAAGGAAGGAAGGAAGGAAAGAAAGAATTGGCAATAGAACATTGAGAAAAAAAACGCAGTGGCCATTTGCATGCCTTCTTAGCAAGTGGCCTTGGGCCGCATCAGGGCAAAGGGCAGCAGGAGAGGCGTGTGGGGGTGGGGAGCACATGTCACTGGAGGTGGGGTCCATTCTTGTTTCCAGCAGCATCTTCTGGAGCCGTGGAGCCCCTTTTCTTGAGTTGTTTCCTTTCCTGTTGTGCACAGAGCTGGGTTTTGCCTCTAAGAACTTCTCAGCATTTCATGTTTCAAAGGTAGAACTGACGCACCCAAGCAGGCAAAGCTGTAGAGATTAGAGCAGAGGGCAGCTCCCGCTGCCACCAGCAGCATCTAAGATGGCTGGTTCCTCCAGGAAGGTCAAGGTGAGGTGTGTAAGCGGCCAGGTGATTTATGGGGGTCCCGGGGTAAATGCTGTACGTGGGGGGCCAGTCCGAATAGACTCTATCGACTTGGACACAAGTGCTCAAAGGTTGCATGTATCGCACACGTATGTACATCCCGCTTGTGCAGTTTGACTTTGCACAAACCACCCAGTGCGTGGGTGAAGGCCACATGTCACACTTATTAAAAGATTGCTCAAACGTCATCTATCAATATTGAACATTGAATCTGATGGTGGCGTTTAGTCCAGGAGAGAGGCCAGCTGTCGTCTGTGACTACGGGGAACGTGTTTAACCGACGGTCGTCACCCTCGTAGACACAGCCTCTGTACTGAGGCCACGCTTTGTTTCCGCGTCCATCCCTGAAGCCTGCGGGGAGCGCTTTGTTCACGCAGGCTTCCCTGGCCTGCTGTCCTGTGTGCCCCCTCCCCCGGCCCGCGCTTTGCTCCCGTGTGGTGTTGCCAGGAACCTCTGAACCTCATGGCCGTCGATTGCCAAGTCACCAGACAGCGTGCTCCAGGGGGGACAGCGAGTCAGTGTAAACTCAGGGTGGACTTTTTTCATCCTGGCGCTTGCCTGTGTAGCAGATGCACCTGCCCCGCGTGTTTGCATGGAAGGAGGGCTGCCAGAGGGCTGGCTGACCGGGTCCCGGTCCCCGAAGGTCACCGAGGGGTGGGAGGCATAACTTCAGCAGCCATTTGCCTACTGTGTGACATAAGGCACCTCACTTTCAAAGCTATTAGTATGCTCACAAACGTTTAAGTGCTAGTTGTTGCGATCTCCTTAAGACTTAGGAACTTCCAAACTCAGCTCGATTCACTGACATCTTTAGTTGTTTTTTTTTTGTTTTTTTTTTTTTAATTTTCTTAATGTAACCTACTTCCAAAGAACCAAAGAACATACCATTTTCTTTTTCTCCTCCTCCTCCTCTTCCTCCCTCCTCTCCTTCTCCTCTTGGCAGAGGCTTTCCTTCCCATTGGCCTTGTTGCCCCAGAGAGATGAGCAGGCAGGGTCTCTGTGCACAAGGGTTCCTGCCTCCCTAGGAGGCCCAGCAGAGTCTGGGAGGAAACAACACAAACTGCCCTCTCCCCGTTTAGCAAAGACAAAAAGTGTGTCCACCAGGGGCAACATCAAAAGGCATTGGATTACAAATCGGGCTAATGATCTGCTAAGAGGATCCCTAAATCCTAAGTCACCATTGTGCACTCACCCCTGGCCCCACCACCGGGGCCTCTCCCTTACGTTATTTGACTTAAGCCAAAGGGCTATTGAAACCCGCTCTTCCCAAGGTACCCCTGGGAACCAGGCACTTGCTATTCGACTTGTTCAAAGACTATCCCTGAAAAACTTACTACTTTGGTTTTTCCTTTTCTTCAAAGAAGAAGGAGGAGAAAGAAAGAAATAAAAAGGAAGAAAGAAAGCAAGAAAGAGAAAGAACGAAAGGGAAATAAAAGAATAAAGGGACAGAAAAAAAGGCCAGGACGAGTTAAAGGGATTAATCACCTTTTCAGTGTAAAGAGGGACTGGTGAGAAGAAAGTTGGAATTCGCTCTTTATCCCTTTGGAGTGGCTGAGCCAAAGCTTTTCAGATGTACATTTCCCTGTAATGACTTAATCACCTAATTAGCTGACTCCCAGCCCCTCGGTAAGTGTGTGCAGGGCTCCTCCAATTCCACTTACCTTTAAGTGATTAACTGAGGATTCCAGTGAGAAGAGCAGCCCCTTGGACTTTAAGATTCTAGAGATAAAAATGCAGGAGAAAGAAAAACCAAAATAAACCCATTCAGCAGGAAATGTGAAGTGACTTTTCTTTTAAATCCTCTGTTTGAAACCCGATGCTGGCCAGGGGATAGGCCCATGGTGGCCTGATTGTCCCCGGCCCTTTGCCTGCATTCTTGTTGCCTTGATAGCTCCCTGCTATTTTGAAAGACTTTATAATTGCTTTCCTTTACTCTCCCCCCAATACAACTCTTTTCGCAAGTGTTATATAAAACAAGTAAGATTTTGTAGGATAAGAGATGGGAAGTAGCAAATAGATCATTCCACCTGCGAATTCTTTAGGGTAGGCGGGTAGAAGAGGGAGGAGGTTTCTTCTGTAAAAGGTGAACTTCGGAGAACGAACAGGGTGAAGGCTCAGACTGCATCGGTAGCAGGATGCACAATGTCGGGAGGAGAAAGAGAGGCTGGGAGGGCACACGCCTTCCACCTTCCTTGTCCTGAGTCCCAGCACTTCCCCGGAGAGAGGGGCCCTCACACCCACAGTCCCCCAGCAGGAGCGTCCTGACTCCCTGGAGAGTCAGCAGCTGTCCAAGACCCTGGGTGCAGGGCCTGCGCTGGGGCTCCGCTGTGGCCGTGGAGCAGAGGAAGTGAGGGCCACACGGATCTAGCTTCCTCCTCCGCCTCCTGAGGCCGTGGGCATCGCCCCGGTGATGCCAAGGAGTATTCTGTCCCTCAGGGATTACGGACTTTTTTTTTCTTGCTCACTTGAAGCAAGCAGAGTGCCTCAAACTCCCC
Organism: Mirza zaza; assembly: GCA_008750895.1. Classification (NCBI taxonomy): domain Eukaryota; kingdom Metazoa; phylum Chordata; class Mammalia; order Primates; family Cheirogaleidae; genus Mirza; species Mirza zaza. The sequence continues at coordinate 9,930 of VSMD01116081.1, read as the reverse complement.
AGACTATGTGAGAATTACCCTGGGGCCAACGTCTCTATTGGTGTCCCCTCGCCTTGCATCTCAAAGGATGCTTTCTGAAGAAAAGTGGCCACTGCCTCTGTCACAGAGTCATTCCAAGAAAGTCCCAGTGCAGGGTGCAGAGAGGCCCCCAAAGGCCACACTGTTCCCCGCCCAACACCCGCTTCCAGCTACCAGGAGTAGCAGCAGGTCAACTGAGGGGCCAGGTGCTGGGGGCAGTGCCCGGAAAGAGGGAGCTCCAAGCACCCTGGCAGTAATGTATGAGCGACAGATGGACCTTAACAACTGAGTGTAGGGTGCATCAGAAATGCTAGTATTCCTGCAACTTTTATGTAAATCTAGTGCTATGTTTTACATTATTAAATGTTGACTAGATGACTCCAGCTTGCCTGTGCATGTGCTTCAACAGCGCCACGAGTGGGTCTGCGTGTGTGTCGTGTGTCTGTGTGTCTGTGTGTGTGTGTGTGTGTGTGTGTGTGTGTGTGAGATCTTCTACTCATCCCTTCCCAGCATGCCTCATACACGACTGTCCCCCTCTCCAGCTCTGACTCCCCCGAAAGTCCAATGTCTGTTTTAACACACCCCAGCTAGGCTCCAACACGCCAACCCTGTCAAGGTCAACGGCAAAGGTCATTGTGTTGCCAGGACCAAGGAAGGACTGACGCCTCTCTGCCTCTCCCGGCGGCTCCTTCTCTCCCGAGCACTGCAGACCTTCGGTTGTTTCCTTCTGCAGGAAGCGTTTGACGCATCCGACTTCTGCCACACTCTCCCGATCCCCCTCCTGCCTTCCTGTCTATGCAACCTCGAGTTTCTTTGCTGGCTCTGTCTCTTCACCGTCCCATCCCCATCTCAATGCATCATTTGCAAAACGGAACCATTACACACGTCTGGGCTGCACCAGTTTGATCAGGATTCTGCTGGCTCCTAATCTGCGTCTCCTCGCTCCACCACCAAAACTGGTTGTTCACTTGGCAGCTGAGAGATACTCCACATATGAAATCAGATTGCATCGCCTCCTCTCCAAGAACCTTCTACTGGCTTCCTGGTGCTCCTAGACAAAAATGTGGAGTCCTCAGATAAAGCCCTCAGGACCCTGCGAACTGTCTCCAAAGCCAGGACCTCTCGGTGGAATCGCCACTCCGGGGTCCCCGGCTGCTCTCCTTACCCACAAACACTCTGCCGCCGACCCTGTGCAAACACCCTTCTCGTGCCTCTCCCCCCATACGGTGGGGCTGTGTCATCCCCGTGCTCAGTTCACACGTCACCCCTTCCCCGATGCCTCCTGGTCCCCTCCCACACAAGGGACTCTCCCGCTAGTCTCTGTCTCGCCAGCCGTTCCCTCCTCTGCCTGCTTCTCTGACAACGTGGGTTCCAGGAACGAAGTCGGGTCTGTCCTGTTTCCAGCAGTAGACCAGCATCCGGCAGGATATTGGATGCATAAAGCCTTTTACGAATCGTCCTGAAATGAATCCGCAAGTGCATGAATCCTCCTCTCCACTCTGATATCCCTAAGGTGCGCACACGATCTTTCCTTTCCCATCACAGTCTGGCGCCTTAGAAGAACTGTCAATTCCCATCGCCCCTATTTGTGCCTCTTCCGGTCGCTCCTTTGTTCCGGACAGAGACCAGCGCAGGTCTGGGACTCCTCTGCAGGGTCGATGGGGGGCCCTAACTGCACAGCCCCACAGCCGTGCCTACCCCCTCTCGCCACGATGCCAGCGCCACCCTGCAGACAGCTCTTCCTTCTGCCAGCCCGTCTTCACTCCCGTGACCTCTACTTGTTGACCCTTTTAAACTAAATAAAAACACTCCAAGTATCTTTGTCTCCTCCTGTCCCTGGCTTTCCCATCCATCTCTGTGTGCTCTTGTCAACCTCAAAAGCTCTACAGAGATGAGTTCAACTCTATCTCACATTCCAATCTTAAAGTTTTAACCGTGTGCCTGGAAGTCTATTCCCAAATAGCAAGCCTGTACCTCCTACTCAAGCATACCCCAAACCCCAGCCAACGGGGCAGCTACCCCAAGGGGGCTCGTCCTGACTCTGACTCTGCTCCTCACCTTGCAGAGCTCGGAAGCCTGACACCACCTTCAACAGTCCCCTCCTCCCCCACGCTCGGTCACGGCCCAGCCTGGACACACTGCCTGCCCTGTGTCTGCCCTGCACCTCCACACCCTCACCCGCTCCACGGCTCAGGCTCCTTTCTTAGGCCACTGTGATGATCTAGGTCAACCTACTCTCGTCACTTCCAAATGACCTCCCTGATACTGAGCTGGAGAAATATCTCTTTCCTGTTCCATAAATATCTCAATCCCTTTACATCTCCTGCACGGTGAAATGCACACTCCTGGACAGCCCAAAGGCTAAGTGGCCCTTGGCTGTCACTTGCTGTCCCCATCACGCTGCCCACTCACCTCTCCACTGAGGTACACTGGGCCCTGGCTGTCCAGACACACGCACCCCCCCCCCCCGTTCCACTGCAGGGTGGCCTGCCCGCCTCCCAGCTGTGGGGTCCTCCGCCCCTTCCAGGCTGAGCCACGCAGCTGTACGTGCACTTCCTCCACGGAGCCTCTCTCGTCTCCAGACCAAAGGGTCCCTCAGCCCCTACAACCTCATAATATCCTGTGTGTCTCTCGTAGATCTCTATCCTCTTTCTGCAGAACATTGTAGTGTCCGTGTTTGTCTGTCCTATTAGGCTGCAATGGTCGTAAAGTCGGTAATCCTATCTCTCTCGTTGTTGGCAAACGAGGGTCTCAGGGCAGGTGTCCAGGTCAGTGCATAGGTGCTAACAGGTGTCAGGTAAGCACAGGAACCACCTGCTGTTGATATCTGATATCTCATGGCAAAACAGACACACAAATCCACTACGTGTGTGTGTGAGTGTGTGTGTTGGCATACCCCATTGTAGCAATAAAATGTCATCTGAGCTGACAAGTAGGTGGTAGAAGATACCGTTTCTTCGTAACTTGCTAATTTTTAGAAATTGAATACAGATTTCATTTACGAAGCAATTGAGATTTTGAGACTGTTATAATCAGTGACTCCACATGCTGTTGAAGTCACCTTAATACCAATCAGGGGCTACAATGAGCACCCCCAGGGGTTGCCATGTGGCCCAAACTGTGAGTTCAGTCCCCATCCATCAACCTGGCTAAATCGTGTGGCACCAGATGGAATTTACCTGCAGATGTGGGAATAATGTCATCTCTTTTGTCTGCTTGTGGAGAAATCACTGTGTCGTTTGAGTCCCATTAGCATTTGTGAGGATGGTTCCGTCTTGAGTTCTACGAGATACCCCAAACTGGCTTAGAATCCGGCGGGCATTGGAGTGGGCGGCAGGATGGAAGGTATCCGAGCGGATTAAGTTAACATTCCGTGGTTCTTGGGGAAGGAGGAGAATCTCAGACTCGAATAAATTCTCTGTGCTTACAGCTCAAAGGAGATGCCTCTCCAAGTTCTCCTCATCCCCTCCAGACTGGGGGAAGGTCTGGTGAGAGGAGGGCAGCTAAATGAAGTTTTTCTCTCTGTGAGGTGCTGGGTGACACCACCCAAGCCGGCGCCTCTTTGTCTCCTATTGAAGCTCCGAGGAGCGGCAATGCCGCACTTGTTCGGGGGGCCTGATATCCGACGGGAAACCAGGAGCTCGTCTGTTGTGCTTGTCACCAGTGGCTCTACTAGAGACATTCGGTGCTTTTGCAGAGCTTCATGGTGAGTGATGCCATCCCCTTTCTCCATGACCGCGGGGAAGGGAGTGAGGCCAGGCCGGGGAGCCCTTCCTGCTCAGCGGGCTATCCGGGCGCAGCCGCCCAGCCGTGGCTGCCGGGAGGGCCGGGCGGGCTGCACAAAGGCGGACGCACCTCAGAGCGCACACTGAGCGTTGTCAGGATCCAACAAGCCACCCATGTCCCCCCAAGGGTCACCACTCCCCGCCGGCTTGAAAAGCGAGGGCGGGTGGGGCCCTCTGCAGCAGGACTCGCTCTGTGCTCGGCTGCATTGTCCCGGCCAGGAGGCGTGGCCGGGCGCCCAGAGTGTACAAGGGACAGGCAGGAAGGGGCCGGGGCCCACCGGAGGGAGGGCGGAGAAATGCCGCTTGAACAAGTGAGTCGTTTCAGATAAGGAGTTCACTCCGCGCTTTGGGTACACCTTTGTGACGACACTTTATACCCCACCTACGAGACTTGGTGGCAGCTCTACATTTTAAGGTGAAAATAGTCTGTAGACTCTGTTGACTGACGGTGTTAAAAAAACCGGCTGTGGTATGCAGGCCTCCAAAGTGACCATATAGAAATAAAGCACACGCCCAACTTCGAGAATTATGAAAAACTCGGGGAACTGGACCTGTCCCGTGAGGAGGAGCCCACGGTGAGGCTGGTGAGACGGGAGTTTGCAGAACTGCAGACTGAGTCTTCAGGTTTCAACAAACAGTCTACGAACAGCCCGTCACCTGTTTTGTTGGGCGATGTTGGGTTTTAATATAAATAACTCTGTTTGACATTTCAATTTAGTTCTCACAGACTTTAATACATTTTTAGACTGTACTTTTCTGCAGATAATTTACTTCCTAGTGTTTCTTTATAATAAGAACTATGATGGGAAGCAATGTTCTCATTTATGTGTAAATTTTGTTAACGGTGTAATTTGCATAATCATATCCCACACCCCCATGCTGTCGTTTTTTTTCTTTTTTTTTAAGTTGGCATTTTTAAATTCTATAAGTGATCAACTATATCTCCTTTTAAAAAGCCATTAAACAGGAACGTGATGTGACTTAGTCATTTCTTATTTTCAAATCAAATGCCTATAGAAATAGTTCTAAACCATGAGAAAGACATGGAGTCTTAGAATAATGAATTGCTTACGTTTGGATATATTGGTATCTAAAATATTACAGCAAAGTTTTACATGGACTTAATTTTACCATCATGGTCTCATGCTCTACCCTACTCTCTGTAAGGAAAGGTCTATAACTGTGTAGCGTGTAAGCCCAGCTTCCATGATACCAGATGCCATTTTCTAAGCAGCAACAGTTCTAAGGAGGCTTCGTGGTCCACTCTTCTCTCTGCTCTAAATGTGTCTCAAACCTTTTCTTAGGGGAGCCTCACTGTAAGTCCCTCGGTCCCTGGGCTTCCCACCTTGTGCACTTCTGTGCCAAGGAGTACCTGACACAGTACAGGAGTGGGTACTCCTGTACCCACTCACCTGGGTACCTGCCTACAGCCTGCCCGGTCTGCACAACTGGGCCCCTTCTCGGCCGTGTGGTTCTTCAGGTAGAGATGGAGGTCTCGTGCCCCGGGGTCCAGCTCACCAAGCCCCCCGAGTGTTTATGGACAAGCTTGATCACGGCTTTGCCATTTCTCATGCAACTGTACAAAGATAGCCTCGTTCTGAACCCTGAGAAGAGCGAGGGGGAGTAAAAACAGGAGAATTATTTGAGACTCCCGGTTTCGGAGATGGCACTGTAAGCCTAGACCATTATGGACCTTCATTGTTGACCATCCTCCGCACTTAACTTTTAATTTGCTTCCACAGAGAAATTAGAGATAATTCATTAGCATAATTTGTTCAGAGCTGGCTTTGTTTGCTTTTTCTGCCACTTCTCACCGGGGTGGAGGCTTCCAGGCTGTGGCTCCCCTAGGCAGGGCCCCCATGGCCGTGGCCCAGGTTGCCTGCCCCCCTGACACCTGTCCACGGGCACATCTGTGAGCGGACGCCGGTGTGCAGTGTCTGAATCCAGAGCTCCCCAGTAGTGACTATTTTAAAAAGACAAACAGACCTGCTCTCTGATATTGTTAATACAAGATGTCAGTTGGGAGCTCAGTTTTAAGGGTTGAATACAATTACTTGCTCCTGTTTGACTTGACACATCACAGCTGGGAGCTGAATTTGGTGGAGGAAACCAAATTTCTCGCAGTCCTGCCTGACATGAAGCCAGAGCAGTTTGTTTATGAAATCTGTTTGAAATGTGCAGCTCTTGTTTTCACTTGTTGTACACTGGAAGCCGGAGTTCACATGGTGCAGCTCGGGAAACCAGAGAACACAGAAAGCGGAGCAGAAGGCAGACATTGTGGATCCTTCAAAGGAATTCTGAATATTTATCATCTCTCCAACTTTTCTTCAAAACTGCCAGAAAATGATGCGATTTCCTGCTCTCCCACGAAAACATGAAGCCTTATAGGCTGCAAATCCATAGGTTTATATTTAGAATAGCAGCCAGAAATGATACCTTTAATAATGCTGCATTGTTTTTTCCCCCATTTTCTAAACAAATGCTGTGTTTTCTAATGTAGGAACACTGGGAAGAGCTGGCTTGGTACAGATTTGTGAGAAAAGTTCCCAAAACATGCTATGTAGGACACTGCCTTTTTTTTTTTTTTTTTTTTTTTAGGCGGGAGTGAATTCAGTTGTTCTCAATATAAAATAACAAAATCACAACTGTGCCTGCGGTGGTTAGGGACACATAAAGCTTTCATTCTGCAGCTCTTGGAGTGGAATATTTTTTAAAATGGATTTTCTATCTCGCTACCTATTTGAAAGGAGATTGAAGCTGAGAATCTCATGAAACGCGCTGTAGTCCGAGGGCCGTGGGACCGGCACTGGGCGGTGGGTTACCAGGCTGGAGGGGGTCCAATCACCTGCTGCGCCATGAAAGGGCGGATGGCCGGGGGCGCTCTGCACCCGCACTTCATTCCGATCGGAGCTTGTCTCCTAAGCAGCCGTGAGAACGGGAACAAGAGGATCACTGGTGAGGCCTGAAAGGAGTTCAGGCCACCTGGGTGATGTTGAGGAACATGAAGTCAACAGTTGGAATCAAAACCAAGGGGGAGGGGTTGTTGGAACTTGCAGCGAAGTTCAGCATTTAGTGTCTACGCCAATATGCCTGTGTTCTCTTGCTTGGAACACTGCAAAACAAATGGGCAAAAGAACAAGAGAGTAGCTCTCCCTGAAGAAGCATTGTGAGAAACGTGCAAATCAGGTGACGGTGGGCAGGTGTCTGCACCGAGAACAGAGGTGAACTTGTCCGGCACATCCAGGGCTGTGACTGCCCTTGGCGAGCTCTCCCACTTGCTCTCCCACACCTGCACGTTCTCAGCGTGGTGTGTGCGGGGATTAGCACAGCTCCCCAGGGGCTGGGAAGAGCTGTGAATAGCTGCATAGCTCACAGTAGGGAGCTCGGGCTGGGCTGGCATTGACAGGCAGCTCATTGGATAGCTGCAGCAGCAAAAGCCAAGGGGATCATGTCTGGTTGTATGGGCCCAGTTAAGAAAGACAAACACAGGAAGCTCAGATACAGACTCAACTTATCCATTCTATCAAAGGACCAATGTAGAGGAAATGGAATGCTTTAAAATTAGGAACAATTTATGATTATAAAATCCAAAACCACATACTTCCTTGTTACTAATCCACATACTAACAGAGAACTTTAGCAGTTAATTACAATTTAGACATCTGATATATTCACTTTTTATTTCAATAACTTTATGGCTTTATAATGGAGTTAGATATGCACCGAAAAAGCAATGCAATTGGTGCATGTGATAATTAATTAAGGGGAAATAAATGTGACCTAACAACAAAGCTTTATACATTTTTAAATGCTCTTTGAAGGACATTCTCCATCAACTGCATGATAAAATTCAAACTTGAAATATGTATATTTTTAAGGTTCCACTTGACTGAGGCTATTTGGTAGAAAATTTACTAAAAATGTTCATTGATGGAATAAGGAAGAAAGAGCTTTATTTAAAGCTAGCAAAAGGAAATGTCTTATCCTCCCTCCTCCATAATGTGCCTTCCCCAAAATTTTAAATGTAACTGAATTTCCTCTACTGGATACAAACGACCTAAAAAAATCAAATGTTATTTTAAAAAGCATAAAGTAATGCCCAAATGAGGAAGCATTCACAGTGGCAGTATTATAAAATACCAAGAAGCTAACGTGTTTGAACCTCTCTGTCACGGGTGAGACTCGGGGAGAGACCTGCCCACCCCTCCCCTCTCCTGCCCCCAGCCCTGTGCTCTGAGTCATTTCCTCAGTGTCTCCTGGATTGTCCCCTTTCAACTTCGTCCCTGTGGCCCCAGCCTCAGGTTGGAGCTTGGGTTTCTTGCCTCCCTCTGGCAGTGAGTGACCATCATCTGAGTCTGCCCTGAATGAAGCGCCGCTCCGGGACACAGTGACTTGGGCTGCCGTCGGGGGAGTCCCGGGCCAACGGAGATGGTTGGGCAGCCTGTGAATCTGCCTTCGGGATACCTTCTTCCCTTCTGCACCCTTCATCTTGGCCTCTGTGGGATGTCCTGTAAAATCTCATTTCCCCACCGCTCAGTCACTGGAGAATCCCAGGCTGATGTTAGGCATAGGCTCAGGGAGGGAGGCTGGGGGAGGGCAAATGCCCCACCTGCTGAGACTCAGGAGAACGCTGTCTCCTACAAACCCCACTCTCTGCATGCCCAGTCTAGGGACCCCATGGGCCTCCTTCCGCCCCCCAGACTGAGGACTCCTCCAGTGCACAGTGCAAGCTTTCCAGGGGCTTACGTCCGAGCTCCTCTCTGGATGCAGGAGACCCTCGGGACTCGCTCAGGGCCCTGATGCAGCACAGGTTGGTTTACACGCCCTGGCCGGTCTCCCAAACACTCCCATAGGACTTCCAGAAAAGCTGAGGGGGCGTCTGGGCCAGTTGAGCGCTCCCCTGGCACCTGCCTTGGAGACAAGACATCTGTCAGTCTCCGTCTGCCAAGGAAGCCCCGGCACGAACCTTCTGAACCTTTTCTGTGAAGGGCTCCTTTCCTGGACCTGTGAAGCCATCTCAGAAATGTCTACTCGAGCATACGTTTTTGTGAAATTACCAAATCCAATTATTTTTGTCATCTTTATCTTTAAGTAGACCCCCCACCCACCATGCGTGAGGTCGGGGCACACAAAGCCTGGTCTCTGCGCACATCGGCGAGGGCTGTTCTCACGGGACACCCCGGGACGTCTCATGATCGAGGAAGAGTAGAAGCTACAGTGGGTGGGAATCCCAGGTGCACTCTCCCAGGCACTAGTGTGTGTGGCAGGTGCTCCTCCCGTCCTGGCACTCGGAGAGACAATTGGAGCGGGGACCCAGCTGGCCAGTCTGAGATCAGATTTTTCTTCTTGAATGATGAGCTGAGCCTGGCTGAGCCGTCACACCGAGCAAGTCGAGTTCCGTGTGTAAGGGCCACCCAATCCCACCTTCTCCGAGGCCAGGGAAGCGTGGTCCCATCTTGGTCTCCTGCAGAGGCAGGACACTTACCTCTGCTGCTCCACAGAGCAACAGGCAGCGCCACGCCGAATGACCTAGCAAGCACCCTCCTCCCCACCTAGCAACTCCCATCTACCGTCTGCCCCCACGTCACTGGCCATATACAAACCTCGGCCTGCTCACTGCTGTACTAGTTCTCTCTGATGCCGAATTTATTGTGAGTGCAGATATCAATTCTAAAATCAAAACCAAACCAAACCAAAATAATTTTGCATGTGTGTGTGTGTGTGGAGGCTCTCAAAAGAAAAGCCCCGGATGTGCGAGATTCTATCTGAGCCATTAGCACCTGGGGCACATGCAGGGTGAGCTTGCAAACCTGTCCTTCCAGGCAGGCAGGGTGGGGTGGGGAGTCCGATTCCCAGTGTCCCTCAACTTCTCTGGTGTAAACCCTCCTTCATGGCTGATTTCAAGCTATCAGGGGGTCAACGACAGGCTTATGAATTGCTGAACATTTAACAATCAGTGCTCTCGAGCCTGCTGGGCTGATCACAGCATACCCCTGAGTTTGTTACCCAAATATTAATTCGAAGGAAGCGCCCTTCTTGTCTCTGTCCATATATTCTCAGAAAGGGCCACAAGTGGTTTAAAAACCCACAGCCTTTCTTTGGCCCACAGGCGGGGACTGGTGTGGCT
>VSMD01116077.1:0-74065 GCA_008750895.1 Mirza zaza | reverse complement strand
ATGACACTCTACAAAAAAGACACCTGCACTCGAATGTTTATAGCAGCACAATTCATAATTGCAAGGCTGTGGAAGCAGCCCAAGTGCCCATCAATCCAAGAATGGATTAATAAAATGTGGTATATGTATACCATGAAGTACTATTCAGCTCTAAGAAACAACGGTGATATAGCACATCTTATATTTTCCTTGTTAGAGCTGGAACCCATACTACTAAGTGAAGTATCCCAAGAATGGAAAAACAAGAACCACATATACTCACCAGCAAACTGGTATTAAATGAGCAGCACCTAAGTGGACACATAGGTACTACAGTAATAGGGTATTGGGCAGTGGGGCAGAGGGGAGGGGGGCAGGTATATACATACATAATGAGTGAGATGTGCACCATCTGGGGAATGGTCATGCTGGAGACTCAGACTTGTGGGGGGAGGGAAGAAAGGGCCTTTATTGAAACCTTAAAATCTGTACCCCCATCATATGCCGAAATAAAAAATAAATAAATAAATAAAGTTTCTTAATTTTTTAAAAAAAGGAAAAAAATTTTAAAAAAAGAAAGAGAGAGAAAGAAAGAAAGGGAGAGAGGAAGGAAGGAAGGAAGGAAGGAAGGAAGGAAGGAAGGAAGGAAGGAAGGAAGGAAGGAAGGAAGGAAGGAAGGAAGGAAGGAAGGAAGGAAGGAAGGAAGGAAGGGAGGGAGGGAGGGACAAAAACCACTTGGTCATCTCAATAGATGTGGAAGAACCATTTGACAGAATGTGATACCCAGTCACGATAAAATCCTCAACTAAGAATAGAAATTTCCTTAATCTGATAAAGAGAATCTGCAAAACAAAAATAAAAGTAAAAAAACAAAGTAACATCATACTTAATGTTGAAACACTAGATGCTTTTCCTCCGAAAACCAGGAACAAGACAAAGATATTTGTGCTTACTATTTAAATTCAACATTGTAGTAGAGGTTCTAGCCAGGGAAATTAGCCAAACTTAATAAATGATAAAAGGTGTCCAGATTGGAAAATACTTAGGGACAAATTAAATTTTTAAAAAGTGTAAGATTTATACACTGGAAACTGGAAAATGTTATTCAAACCAATTAAAGAACATCTAAATTAATGGAAAGTTACCTTTTTGGAAGCCTTAGTATTATGAACGTGATGATAGTACTCCCCAAAGTGATCTACAGAGTCAATGTGATTTGTATCTGAATCCCAGCTGCCATTTTTGCAGAAATTGATAGGCTCCTTCTAAAATTCTTATGGAAATGTAATGCACTCAGAAAAGCCAAATAAATCTTAAAGAAAAAGAACAAAGTTGGAGAGTTTCCTGATTTCAAAACTTAAAATAAAGCTACAGTAATTAAGACAGCAAGGTACAAACATAAGGGTAAGGGTAGACATATAGATCAATGAAACAGAATTGGGAGTCGGGAAATAAACCCTTACATTTATAGTCAATTGATTTTTGACAAGGGTGCCAAGACTACTCAATAGGAAAAGAATAGTCTCTTCAACAAATGATGCTGGGACAACTGGATATCCACATGCAACAAAATGAAGTCGTGCCCTTTATGTCTTATATAAATATTAGTTCAAAATGAATATATATGTTTTAAAAACACAATACATTGACTAAATAGCATAATGAGTATGGCTGAAAATAAATATGTGAGTTGGAAATTTAAGTCAACTTACACTCCCAGAACATAGTACAAAAGGACAAAGAAGTCATGTACAAAACAAACTTCAATAAATACATCAACTAGATTCAAAAGTTTAGAACAAACTTAATAAGATTTTCATAAATAATTGCAGAGAGAATGGAGAAAAGGCAACCAACAAAATAAAAGAAGAAAATTTCTCAGAACTAACAAAAGACACGAATATTACAATTCAAAGAGTCTAAATAAATATATTGAATTTTCAGAATTCCAAGGAAAAGAAAAAAATCTTAAAAGCCTCCAAAAAAAAAGGTTGGGAGGAATTACCACTACAAAAAATTGAGATTTATAATGGTATAAGAATTCTCATCCATTTTAGATGCCAGAAGTAAGGGAACAGGATCTTCAAAGTTCTAAAGGGAAATGATTGTGAGCCTAACCAAGCAAGCATTCATATTATTCTAAAATATTCACATTTACATGCTAACTGAATATTTATAGAATATCACAAACTTCTCAAGAACGTAAAACAGAACAGACCAGGACAGGAAAACCGATCTGTAAAATGGGATTCATTTAAAAATTAAAGTACGCTATTTCCATTTATTCAACATACATGTATTAAACTCCTACTATATGCCAGGAAACATTACAGTCACCAGTGACACACAGGTGAACAAAGTATAGTCAATCCTCATTTATTCATGGATTGCATATTTGCAAATTCACCAGCTCACTAAAATTAATTTGTAACCCCCAAATTGATACTTGAAGCACTTTTGTCGTCATTTTCAGGAACGCAAAGATCAGTAAAAAATTTGAGCTTAATCGAGGATAATATAAGCAGTGCTACCTCACTGTCGTTTCTTAGAATTGAGTAATATTCCATTGTAAACATATACCAAATTTTAATAATCCAGTCATGAATTGACAGGCACTTGGGTTGTTTCCACATCCTTGCAATAATGAATTGTGCTGCCATGAACATTTGGGTGCAGATGTCTTTATAATAGAATGTCTTATGCTGTTTTGGGTAGATGCCTAATAATGCTATTGCTGGATCGAATAGTTTTCTATTTTTAATTCTTGGAGGTATCTCCAAATTCTTTTCCACAAAGGTTGCACTAAGCCCATTATCCAAAGTGAGGTGACACAAGATCAGAAAAATGGGCTTCACATGTACTCACCATCAAATTGGTACTGAGTGATTAACACTATGGTGCTCAAAGGGTGGTGGTGTTCACCAGGGATTCGAGGGTTGTGGGGGTAGAGCCATATATGAGGGATGTGGTGAGCATTGTGGAGGGGAAGGGCATACCTCTAACCCTTGCTAGGGAGAGGCAAAGTTATAAAATGCAATCAAAATGTTTGTACTCGCATATTTTCTTGAAATAAAATTAAAAAAAAAAATTTGAGTGGCACATTCCCAGCTGAGGTCGAACAAGGCTATACTCTCTGCCTTCTTATTTCAGCTACCATATGATAAACAAGTGTCTTTTTCATGGTCTATTTAGTGCCACATTTCTTTTTTTTCTTCTTCTTTTTTTTTTTTTTGTAATTTCACTATTTAAAATGGTCCCCACGCATAGCACTGATGTGCTATCTAGTGATCCTAAGCTCAAGAAGGCTGTAATTACAGAGAAGATATGTGTGTTACATAAGCTTCATTCATGCATGAGTCATAATGCTATTGGCTGTGAGTTCAAGTTAATGAATTAACGATATATATTAAATAAGATGTTTCTAAACAGAAACACACAAAAAACAAGGTTATTGATCAGTTGATGCAAATGTTGTGACCAGAGGCTCACAGCAGTCTAGTATCGTATACTTCTGGGGAGAAGTAATGGTTTAGTATTTGTTAACTTAGTGTTTATAGTGACTTTATAGAACTTTACCATGAATAACAAGAATTGATTCTATCTTATTTGTTCTTAAGTAGAGCACAAATTTTTAAATTATCTATTATTTTTCCTAAATAAAAACAACTTGAGCCATCTAAAAGCCTGAAAAATATAGTTCCAACTATATTATTTAAACTTGACCAGTTGCTTCCCCTGTTCTTTTAATATCTAAAATATTCTAAAGATAGTCTATCAGATCTAGCCTCCCTAAATTCCCAAAAAGAGGGGAACGGGTATTTATGTTATGTCAACCATTTTTTTCTGGGTATTCAATTGCCCTGTATTATTTTATTTAAAAATCACTATTAATTATTTTCTTAGATACTTTTGGAATCTTCTTTAGAAACCTCAGTGTGATGGTCAATTTTAGTTATCAACTTTACTGGATTAAACAATAGCTAGAGAACCCGTAAAGTATTAATTTGGGGTGAGTCTGCGAGGGGGGTTTCCAGAGACAATTGGATGTGAGTCTAAGTAGACTAAGCGAGGAAGACCCACCCTCAACTTGGACAGGCACCATACAATTAATTGGCTAGGGCCCCAGATAGAACAAAAACAGAAGAGAGGGGAATGGTCACTTTCTCTCTCCTGGGGCTGTAATACACTCTTCTCCTACCCTTGGACATCAGAACACTAGGCTCTTCCGCCTTTGGACTCCAGGACTTACAACAGCTGTTCTCCAGGTTCTCAGGCCTTTGGACTTGGACCGAACCACACCACTAACCCCCGGGCATTGCCAACTTGCAGACGGCCTGTATTGGGACTTCTCAACCTCCATAATCATATGAGCCAATTCTCCTAATAAATCTTCTCTCAAATATGTACATCTATGTCTGTATTTATCTATCTATCTATGTCCTGTTGATCTATCTGAAGAACCCTGGCTAATACACTCAGTACATCATCCACTTCATAAGGAGGAATATCTCTGTTCTTTAATCAGTGAAATAGTCAGCCTTTCATGCTTTTTAAATAAATTTTCTTTGTTTATAAATTTTCATCTTTTTAAAGTCATTTTCATCTTTTTTTCCAACAGATTTAGAGGGTACAAGTGTTTTGTGTTACATGGATAAACTGTATAAATGCTGAAGTTGGGGCTTTTTGTGTATCTGTCAACAGAATAGTGTTCATTGTACCACATTTTTATCTTTTTTAAAATAAATTCACCTATAATTAACCAGTAAGAAGTAGAAACACACAACAAATTAAATTAATGGAACAAAAATTTAGTAACAAGAAATGGTGAACTTAATGAAAACTGTGAAAAATGTTAAATACTTTGAAAATATGTATTCATACTATTTCTTACAAAATATCTTTTTAAATTACATTTCTTTTTTGCTTTCCTTAAGAAATAAAACACATTTATCTTTAAATAAAAATAACTTTTATCGAAATTATTCTCCCTTATTTGCATATTTGGCAAGACTTTCTCCTGTCAACTGCTTATCTCATAATGCTGAGACATTTGAGAGAGCTAAAACATGAAAGTTAATGCAAGTATCACTCTGACACATACTGAAAGGCATTTCTTATTCTTGCTGTCTTTAAACAAGAAAACAACTAAGCTTGCATACCATTTTGCTAATACAAGGAGTCAAAGTTCAAGTATGAGAGAGTAGAAAAGGAATTCTAGAACTCTTCAACTGTTCTAAAATGTACCTTACTGAACCCAGATCCTGTTTGTCTCTGTTCTTTCTATAGAATAGATTTTCTATACTTTCTTAAACAAAACTCACTTTCACTTTATATTGTTGGCTTACTTCTAAATGCTTTCTTACACAAAGCCAAAGACCCACTTGGACTGCAAGTAATTACCAACATTGAAAGACACTTTCCTGTGTCAATGATTAATAGGAAGGCCATGATTGATTCTGTTTTTTAGGGACATACTATCCAGTATATACCACCATAATTCTTTTTTTTAAACTCTAGAGGAAGTGTTTTAATGCTTTATTTTATAGATTTCTTTGGTATTTTATAATCCTAATATTCTTTTATATTCATTAAATCACTTGTTCTATAACCTGAGCCCGTTCCCTTTTGTGGGCATCAGGAAAATAGATGAGCTGACCTTGGCTATTCTAAATGAACTTCCCATCCTTGAAAATGTACAAACATGTACTAATGTATAAAATGTATACCAGCATAATTCTTAATAGCTCTTTCTTTCATTGTCGAAAGTGTCCTAGCAATTGGGGACTTGTGTGGAAAGGGATGGGAAGAGGAGTCTCTTTCCTGCTTCACCTTCCTCTTGAGTGATCATCTTCTTCATGGTCTGCCATTGTTTCCTTCTGGCCCAAAATATCACAGATTATTTTTTTAAAACCCTAATTCAAAAGCTGCTTCTTTTTACTTAGGAGTTAATTGGAAAGATTTTATTATTTCATGTAACAGTAGCAGAACCAGTTTTAGTTCATTCTGATATAAAATTATAAGATAACTTTTTTGTTCTCTGGATCACTTAATCTTAACTATTATAATATTTTATAAGAGTTTAAGAGCAATTGTAAAAATAATGGTAGAAACATACTTTTGTATCTTATCTCATCAACAGCTTGGTCAAAAGGAAAATTTGGTCATCTGTGTCAATATGAGAATTCCAGGCTTTTGGGTGTAGACTAAAAATAGCACTACGGACTACAAAGAAACCACAGGTTTCTAAAGTCATGACCAGCAGGAAATTTGGGGTTTTCTTAAAGCTTTCTTTGAAGTGCTGTTTTAAATTGTTTGATTTGCATTTTATTTAAAACAGTTGATAATTTTCTTTGTAAAGGCACAGGCAATAAGGATTCCTTTTCCATATTAAAAGGAATAATAATAACGATAAAATACACTCCATGTGTTGGTTGAAGAAAATACATAATGACAAAAAAAAAAATAATGAATTACTTACACTCAAATGAGATTACATTATAATTGTCACAATAGCATCTTAGCTACATGCAGAAATAATAGTGAATACATATGTGAAAATGTGTTTTCTTTAATCTATAGTTAGGTTCTGATGTAAAATGATTTGTATTCACTAATCTCTTGCCATAAATTTGTAGCCTTTTTAATACTTGGAAGTCTAAAAGCTGGGAAACCACAATCTGTAAGAATAAATATAGGAATTAGAACCAATAAACTCTGGTTTTATTTCCAGCTCAGCTTCATTTGCTGAATTTGGCCCAGAGACCTTGACTTTCAGTTTCCTCATCTGTCAAATGGAAGTGCTAGTACATTCCTTACCTTACAAATGAGAAAACAGATGTGAAATCAGGTTGAAACTTTAAAAATACTATACAAATTATTCAAATTGCTTATTATTTGGAAGACCACTAACTGTTTATTGCCTAACTTTAACAAATAAATCAATACTTGCTAAAAATACATCCAAAGTGAAGATGTGTACAATTTTTATGTGTTTTGCAACAAACTGCTTTTTATCAAGAAATTCGATTCACTGTGCTACAGTTTTCAAACACTGATAAGAGGCCCTCATTATTTTAAGTGAATGAAATTATAAACTGAAACTGTAGGGTTAGAAAGAACTTCATAACACTTTGTTGATAACTTATTCGTTTTCTACCTTACATCATGGATAAAAGTACATGCCTTAACTCCCATTCAAATCATAACTTCTTTGAAGAATAAATTCCTGTTTGTTCCACCTTTGCAACCTTCATAGAGCCCAGGCACATAGCTGAGAGCACAGTAATTGTAAGCCACAGGCATCCAACAGAAAGTGAAGCAGCTTAGTTTCAAATCCAGGTCTATCTAACATCAAAGTTTTGTCCTTTCCCGATGCCATCCCAGCATCACAAAAACATGAGTCACTCATTTTTTAAAATCAGTATTGAGGGCTCTATGGACAGCAAGTTCTCCACTTACATGGAAGATTTAAATTAACCTATACACTTGGCTTCTAGGTTAGAAATAATCTCAGTTCTCCAACCTGTGTTCCTGACTCGTGTTTTTCTCTCATCCCACCACCATTGCCCCGATCATCTCAAACCTCTGCCTCCTTGGTTCTTGCCCACAAAGAAAAGATACTTGGAGCCCTTTAACCCTGTAGTACACAGTAGTCTCCTGGTGGTATCTCCCCACCCCCAGGCAGGAAAGAAGATGCAGTGCTCACAGAATCCCTCTGATTAGAATTCAAATTGGATAAGTGGCATTTTGAAAATGTCTAAATATAAATGTTGTCTATCAGCATCCCTACTGATATTAAGCCACTGAAAACCATCACGACTTCAAAGTACCTCATTTCCCACCTTGTCCCCATGTTCCCAGTGCCACCACACCATGATTGGGTGTATCCAGGAAACATTGGTGTGAAAGCCATCAGTTGGGTCTACCTCACTGCTTGCTCATCCTGGCCTTGTTCCCTAACATCTGGATGTCTTAGGGAAAACAAGAAATCACTTTTCTTCTTCAAGAAAAACAATATATACAGAATCAGTGTAGTCTTACCTTTCCCAAAACATGTTCCTCAGAAAAATAGCCCCTGGAGATGCCCCACCAAAAAAAGAAAAGAAAAAAAGAAGAGAGGCAGGAAGGAAGGAAGGAAGGAAGGAAAGGAGGGAGGGAGGAGAAAAAGAGAGAGAGAAAAATATTCCTGTGGTCAAAAAAGTGTGATGATCATTTCACAATGTACATGTGTATCAAAACATCATGTTATACACCTTAAATTTATACAATTTTCATTTGTCAATTTTACCTCAATAAATCTGGGAAAAATAAATAAAATTGATAACATGTTGCTGAAAAACAAAAAACAAAAAAGAAGTATGAGAAACTCTGCATACCTTACTGTTTGTTTACAGATCAAGATTTTCACTGGCCCTTACTCTCCTAAAATTAGGAAAGATGCTTCTACTATGCCCCCAAAGGCTACTACAACATCTGGCCCATGGAAAGTGTTTAACAAATATTTGTTGATCAAAAAGTCAACTGTATATTCATTACTAAACACTGAGAAGAACTACAATTTTAAACGATTTTTTTCAGTTTTGCTTCACCCAAAGTAACTCAAATGTGTCTTAACACAGAACCCCTTTTTCAAGGAACATCATTAAATAGTCCAAAAAAATAGTGTTTTGTGAATCAAATTTTAGGAAATGTTGGTAGGTGTAGTAAATCAAGCCAAAGAAATCTGCTTTGTTCTACAGATTACAGAATATTTTGTTTGAACTCTCTAGAATCGAGACTATTCCTGAAAGCACTCAGACTATTAGCCATTGGTCTGAATAATTCCTGTTAGAGAGGGTTGTTAGGAAAGTAGAGACCTTACAACCTTTTAAACTTTGCTCAGTTTTCTGACATAATGGGTATATTAACCAGCTCAATTTTAAGAGATAGTCTAGATTGTTGGCGTTCTCTAATAGTCTATTTTCTTCAGTCTGTGTAAACACCAATTTACCATCTTCATCAGATTTTTAAGAAACAAATACTACTCTATCCCAATGTCAACACAGGAACAAAAAAAATCTTTGACATTACTCAGTGACCTAGTTCTATAAGCAAAGAAAGGACTAAGAATTCCCAAAGAATTTTGAATTCAAAAGTCTGAGTTTTGTATTTTCAAAAGCCTTTTGAAAGCAAACGTTAAAAAAAAAATTAGTTGTATTCTTTCAAAAATGTTTATAAGGATCATATTCATATATTAGTTTGTTTGACTTTTAAATTTACCCAAAGCCTGGTTAGTTCTAGTTCCTCAAAGCAGACCTAAGTACTTTTAGTTTTCAAGTGAATTAATAATCAAGACTATTGGTTATGCTTTGTACAAGAATTATTTTTTTAAAATCAAATAGAATATCAGTCCATATTCCAAAATTTCATTATCTCTAGGATAATTATAAGTAAAAAGTACAAACCCAAATGTTAGATGGATAAGCAGAGGCAGATTAGTTGGCCAGTTTGCACCTCAGTTATTTCATTATAAAAGGGGCATAATTATGGAGCCTAATGTATAGGTTATCATAAAAATGATGAAAAAATGCTTGACATGGTGTCTACCACACAGACATCAGTCAATCTTAGCTTTTATTGTTAGCCCAATCCCTTATTTTCCAGAAGATGAAAATGAGATCCAGACAGCATAAAGGATTTGCTCAAAGTAACACAACTAGTTAGTATCAGTGCCAGAATTTTCACTTATGTCTCCCAATCCCAGTCTGGTTACTTTTCCACCATGTCATAACAACACACAGTAAGAGTGGGAAAAAGAATTTGAAAAAACATAAGACTTGATGTACGATGGAACTTTAGATTGATATAGCTGTTATAAACAATTAGCTTAAGAATCTAGCAACCCATTGAGTGAATGGAATGGTCATATTTATGAGGTTAGTCAGGATGGGCATAGATGGCCAGAAAACACTTCTGAGTCATATTTTGATGAAAAGTGGGAAAGATGGAGAAGAAAAGGCAGCCAGTGGGAAGAAAAGATGACCGCAGAAATTAGAAGGCTCTAAACAAACTCCTTGGTAAGACCACAAAACAAGTTTCCCTGCCCACTGTACAGAATTTGGGACAACCTGGAATAAAGATACTCAGCATTTAATGAGGACTATGTGTAAGGCATTATTCTGAGCTCTTCCCAGTGTTCTCTTTTAGTCCTTGCAAACCCAATAAAGTAGGTATTAACTATAGTCTTCATTCCCAGGTGAGGAAACAGGCTCAGAGTGTTTGAATATCTTCCCTATGGCCAAATACTCAATAAATGATGCAGCCAATAGTTAAAGCCCGGTGGTCTAACTTTAAGACCTGAACGAGCTGTTAGGCTAGAATGAAAGGGAGGGAGAAGAAGAAAGCAAAGAATATAATGACTTCTGAATGTGTTTCCTCTTTCTAGGCTTAAAATTAAAGTATTATACTAAAGATAGAGCAAATATATGTTTTGCAAATATGTAAGTACTGTATATGTACATCTAAGTATATCATTGCATACATGATTTTTTATCTGTTTTCTGGTAAATATTAAGAAAACTGTTGAAGGTATTGTGCAAGATTTTTTAAGTGAAAACAACTAAATTGTTTTAAAAAAGAGAGATGTCTGTGTTTTATAAAAGTTCAGTATAAACTTTCTGATGCTAAGAATTGTTCAAATATTCTAAACATAATCACAGTCTATTTTTAAAAATAACTCGGCCATATCTGACTGCATTTATAAATGCAAAGTTCCAGTAGCATGAAACTATAAAGTGGTACAAGGTACAAATGAATCAACAGCAAAGAAAATGATTGGCTTATTATATAAAAAGGCTTAACAGAATTGAGAAATTCCACTTTAAGGTATATACTAAAATATGATTAAAATATGGCCATCATGCCAAACCTATTAACTCTAGTGTGGTGCTTGAGACCATGGCTTCTAGATTCCTAGAAACATTTACAACCCAGATCTACAATTTAATTGCCGTGTGAACACAGGCATATCATTAATACTTCATTTAATAAGTTTTAGTTTCTTTGTATACATAAGGCAGATAATAATATTATCTATTTTACATACAATAATATATAGAGTGCTTATCCCAGGGACTCTGCCAAATAGTAGGCATCCAAAGGAGTGTTAGCTATTATCACTACATAGGTTATATTTTGCTTTGATATTTATAATTTTTTAAACACTACAATTACAAATTGAATACATTATACTTAGTTCTTATTCTCCTTGAACACTTCAAGATTCATTTGACCCTTCAGCTTATCCTTAAACTTCTCTCCTTCCTTAACATATGTATCATTGAACTGTATCATCTTTCCACCCACTTTTGTGAATGCTGTTATTCATTTCTTTCCTCTGTTTTCTCACAGAAAAGAGTAACCCAAAGATTAGCCCTTGGCATTGTTTTCTCTCTTATTCTCTCTCTCTCCAGCAAACTCATGCTCTGTCATAACTGCTTTAATCTCATCTAGGTAGATAACAACCAAATCCACCTCCTCTCCTGAATCCTTTCATGCCCTCCTTGTATTTATCCAGCTTTTTCTGTGTGATTGTTATGCTATTTGCTTTGTATTCATCATGACTAAAATGCCAGTCACTGTTGACACCACATCATCATCCACCTTTCCAAACAAAAGAAACAAACTCTAAACTTAATTAGAAAATGAATTGATTGGAAGGTGCAGATTAGCTCAGCAGGAGGGCTGGCGCATCAACCTCAGAAAATAGGCAGAAACTGAGGGGAGCCAAGACATAGCTACAATCCCACCACAGACCTGGGCCGCTGAGGATGCCGCCCTATGTCAGCACCACCAGACATTGACTATCATACTGCTGGGCTGTCAACTCTACCACAAAAAATAATTGCTGATCATCTACTGCCCCTTTCATTATTCTCTGAACAACCAAAGTTACAGATGGGAGCATCTGATGTGCCCACCTTAGGTCACATACCTACTACTACTAGGTCACATACCTAGCTACTGTATGTAGAAGGTTAGAAAGAGATTATCTACTCCTGGTACAAGGTAGAAGGTGATCAGTGTTCTCCAAAGAGCCAACAGGACATAAACATGTATATGGCTTAGAAGTCCCACAATTTGTTGCCACAGCTGGAGGCCCAGGGAAGCTAGTGGTGTAGTTCTAGGCTGAGTCCGAAGGCCTAAGAACCAGGAACATTGATGTTATAAGTCGCAGTCTAAGGGTAGAAAGATTGATGTTTCAGCTGAGTCAGGCAGGGAGAAAAAGAGAATTCTCTCTTCCTTGCCTTTTGCTCTACTCAGGCCCTCAACAAATTGGATAAGTCCCACCCACAATGGGGAGAGCCATCTGCTTTACTCAGTCCCTGATTCAAATGTTAATTTCACCTAGAAACACCCTCTATGAAACGCCCAGAAATAGTGTTCAACCACCTATCTGAGCACCCCGTGACCCAGGGAAGTTGACACATAAAATTACCAATCACAATAGGACCATGACTTCCTATTTTGGAATCCTTCTAAAATATGACAGTGTTCCAGTGATGGTCAGCCAAAACCAACAAATGTTTCTGCACCTCCCTATAAAACTAGCTTCCCCTCTCAACCATCTTGCTTTGTCATCACCCTCAAATCACTCATGTGCATAACTTCACCATCACTAATTGGCTTTTGGGCACTATCAAAACTTTCTCATAGTATCTCCTTCCCCCTAGTTCAATCTTTCAACACTTTATACAGCAGGCACTTTTGAAATCATCTTACTGGCTCCCTGCCTCTAAGTTCTCCCCTTACACACTTGTTGTGAACATTTTCTCACTTAGTAACAGTACTCCAATTTTCTTTTAGAAGATAACCTCTCTCTTTCATTACATCTTGGACTATGCAACCCCTCAAAGCAGATCATGACCTAAGATAGACCATCACATGCTTCCTCTTGGAATACAAATATTGAGCAGACACAATGCAAAGACTAAAAATGGTTGCATCTACTTTATTTTGGGTGACATATCATGGCATTTCTGTAGTGTAATCCCTCTACCTAGATCCCTGGAATGGACTTGGTCCTGTGAGAATCCAAAACTGATTCTCTAGGCTTCCCGTATATGAGCTCCCCCAGGGTCTCTCCCTAAAAATTGCTTTTGAACTTAAGTTAGCTTTCAACCGTAACTCTCTAACAAAACACTGTAATCAAATTAATTTTTCTGAAATACCTCTTAAATTATATCACTATTCTGTTCCAAAACTTTCAAAAGCTTCCCATAGGAGAAAGATGAAACTGTTTTAAATATCTTCCAAGGCCCTCCACATCATTGTCTCAACCTGCCTGTTATGGGTTGAATTGTGTCCTTCCAAATTCAGATGTTGAAGCCCTAACCCCAAGTACCTCATAATGTGACTTTATTTGGAAATGGGGCTGTTGCAGATGTAATTAGTCAAGATGAGGTCATATTGGAAGAGGGCGGGCCCCTAATCTGACTGTTGTGTTTATAAAAAGAACGTCATATGAAGAGAGACACATACAGAGGGAAGATGATGGGAAGACACAAGAAGAATGCCATCTACAAGGAATGCCAAAGATTGACTGCAAACCACTAGAAACTAGAAGAGACACATGGAACAGACTCTTCCTCACAGCCCTCAGAAGGAGCCAATCCCATGATCTAAGACTTGCAGCCTCTAGAACTGTAAATTTCTGTTGTTTAAGCTGGCCGGTGAGTGGTACTTGGTTATGGCAACCCCTAGAATATAAACACACTATCTTTCTACATTTAACCCCCACTCCCTTACAAAAATAATTTTCTCCAGCATGAAAGACCATTTACATCCTTATCTCTGTACCTGTTACCATGATATACCCCTCCGTCTTGGAATTTTTATTCCATTATTTTCTTCAACCTAAATCCTACCCAATCTTTAAGACTTAATTCTTACTCTATATCCTATATTTTTATCCTATACATCTTTCCCATCTCAGCCAAGCTTCTCAAAGAAATAGTTTATGCTCACATATCTACATCCATAAATTCTATTCACCTCTCAACATACAGCAATATATCTTCTGCACCATCATCCCACTGAAACTACCTTCTCTATTACTCTGTGTTTGCACATGTACCTTCCACTATGTGGCATCAGTCCAAACACAAACTTTCTTCTATATTTTTGCCATCTTTCCTGCATTCTTTCCTCCTGCCTCTTCCTCACTTTATGTGATTTTTGTTAGGATCGCTGAAAGTGATACAGCCAGATGTTATATTAATATGTATCATGAACTTGAGTTACAGTAAGACTTTAGATCTGAAATTCGAGGAGTAGAGAAGGTAAAGGATACCCCAAGAGACAATTAGACATATATCCAAAATGCAGGACATTCTGTAGGACAATTGATGTGGTTTCTTCCAGCAGTCAATGACATAGAAAAAAAGTGAAGGAACTCTCTAAATTAAAAGATACTTAAGAAATACAACAATCACGTGTAACCTAAACATTTGTACCCCCATAATATGCTGAAATTAAAAAAAGAGAAAAAAATAAATATAACAGTCAAACACAATATGAAGACCTTATTTGTATTAATATCTTAGATGTTAACAGATCATCTGTAAACAAAAAAGGGGGAAGGAGGAATTAGGGAAATTTAAATATGGACTGTATATTAGATTTTGTTAAGAAATTGTTCTTAATCTTTTTAGTCATGATATGGTATCTTGGTTATAAAAGAAAATGTCCCCTCTTTTAAAAAGACTCTTCCTGTGCCTAAATAAAATAAAATAATAATAATAATAAAAAAAATAAAAAAATTTAAAAAAGACTCTTCCTGAAATATTAATATATAGGACAGAAATGCTAGGACATCTGGGATTTGCTTTAAGATACTTCAGCAATGAAAAAGTAGAGAAGCAATATGGGAAATGTTAGCAATTGTTAAATTTAGTTGATTGATACACTGATATATTCAATATGCTATTTTTTTATATTACGTATGTTAGAAATTTTTTATAACAAAAATTTTTTTCTCCATCTCAACAGACTTTTGCTAGGAACTTAACAAGCTGATTCTAAAATTTATATGGCCAAATAAAGGCCCAAGAATAGCAAAACACCCTGAAGAAGAAAATTAAAGTGTGGGAAATTGCCCTGTCAAATATCAAGATTTATTATGAAGTTATTTAATCTCTGTGTCTTATGAGCACAGAGATAAATAGATCAATGGAACAAAATAGAGTGCCAAAAAACAAACTCATGTACATATGGAATCTTGATATCTAGCAGAGACAACCCTATAGGTAACTGGAATAACAGACTTTCAATTAAAGATGCTGAGACAATTGTTTATCCATGCGGAAAAAATAAAAGTAAAAATTGAATCCCTACGTTATGCCATATATAAAAATTGAATTATAATGGATTAAAAGCATACATGTAATGATAAGACTTTAAAAGTTTTAGAGGAAACATGTAGGAGAATATCTTATGACCTTAGGATAATAAAGGATTTCTTAAATGAGACACAAACCATTAAGGAAGGAACTTATAAATTCTCCTATAATAAGATTAAGAACTTCTTTTCATCAAAGGACTCTGTATTAGTCTATTCAGACTGCCATAACAGCATACCATAGACTGGGTGACTTAAACAACAGAAATTTATTTTCTCACGATTCCGGAGACTGGAAGCGTGAGACCAGGGTGCTAACACAGTTGGGTTCTGGTGAGAGCTCTCTTCCTGGCTTGCAGATGGCTGCCTCCTTGCTGTGTTCTCACATGGCAGAGAAAGAGAAAAATGAGAGAGAGAGAGGGAACGCACATGTGCACACTCTCTAGTATGTCTTGTTGTAAGGAC
The DNA here is from genome assembly GCA_008750895.1 of Mirza zaza. Classification (NCBI taxonomy): domain Eukaryota; kingdom Metazoa; phylum Chordata; class Mammalia; order Primates; family Cheirogaleidae; genus Mirza; species Mirza zaza. The sequence goes on along the minus strand of VSMD01116077.1, from coordinate 58,245 downwards.
ACTAATCTCATCATGAGGGCCCCACCATTAGTACCTTATCTAAACCTAATTATGCCTCAAAGCCTCAATCTCCAAATACCAACATATTGGGGAATAGAGCTTCAACACATAAATTTGGGGTAGACACATTCAATCCATACAATCCATAACAGACAGCATAAAGAAAATTAAAAGCCAAACCAGAAACAATTGAGGATAATAGCAACACAAAGAACTGACAAAGGATTAGTATCCAGAATACATCAAGGACTTCTCTAAATCAATAAGAAAAGCAAATAACTCAGTAGAAAAATGTGCAAAAGATATGGACAATCATTTCACTGCAAAGGAAAGCTACCAGTTCAACATATGAAAATGCGGTCAACTCCATTAATAACAGATAAATGTAAAGTAAGTCCACAATAAGGAACATGATATACCCAATAGATTATCAGAAATCAGAAAACATAACAATATGAAACATTTCCAAAACTAATGCTGGGATTATAACTTGGTGCAATTACTTTAGTGCAGAATTTGTCATTGTCTAGTAAAGTCAAACATGTAAATATCTACAATCCAGCCATTTAACGCTTAGGTATATATTTTAGAGAAACCAGGAAACATGTACAAGAATATTCATAGAGGTGTTTTTATAATATAATAACAAAAATAATGAATATGACCAAAATGTGCAATAATATAAAGTTGGATAAATTATAATACATTGACACATTTGATTTAAAATTGAATGAACTAAAGCCATAAGCAACAATATGAATAAAATGCCAAAAACCTAACCTTAAGAGGGGGGGAAAAAAGCACAGAAGGTTACATTGCGTATGATAAAGCTCATAAACAAGCAAAATTGAACAATGTGCTATCTAAGGACATATCTATGGTATTTATTGTTAATACAAACACAAGCTAAGGAAGGATAAACATTAACTTCAGAAGAGTTTATCTGATAGGAGTGGAAATGTGGAGGTCCAGACAAGGAAGGAAAGGATCCTGGGGGAACACAGATGGCTTTAACAGCATTGATAATATTCTATTTCTTTAGTTTAATGGTGGGCTCAAAGGTGTTCATTCTATGATTATGCATCAAATCATACATATATATTGCATGTATTCTTTTTTGTATCAAATATTACCTAATAAAAAATTAAGGAAGATATCCCCCACATTCTGAGATCAGATAGGTTGGTTTTATGATTTCATTCCTTGCATTTACAGCATCAATACTTATGGGGTTTATTTTGATGTGTTACATAGAGGTGATTCTCTACATTTACTTTTTAAAACATTTAATATATTAGTTTTTTATTACCGCCTAACTAATTGCAACAAACTTTGCAGCCGTAAATGACATCTGTTTATTAGCTCACAGCTCTGTAGGTCAGAAGTCTAACCACAGTGTGACTGAGTTCTCTGCTAAGGATCTTACAGAGCTAAAAAAATCAAGGTGTTGGCAGAGCTGACTTTCTTTCTGGAAGCTCTGGGGAAGAATCTGTTTCCAGGCTCATTGAAGGTTGTTGGCAGAATGCAGGCTCTTGTACTTGTAGAACTGAGGTCCACATTTACTGGCTGGCTGTCCACTGAAGGCCACTGTGATGTCCTGGAGACTTCAAAACCAACAAAGGAGACTCTCCCTCAAATGGCATGCTGCTCATACTTAAAATCTCCTTCCAGAAAGAGCTTAGTCCCTTTTCAGGCTCATCTGATTAAATCAGGTCCACCTGGATAATCTCCCTCTTTTTAAGGCCAACTGATTTGGGACTTAACTACTGCAAAATTCCTTCACAGCGGCACTTAGATTCATCTTTGACTGAATAACTAGAAGAATGTTTGTCCATATCAAGAGTCGCAAATCTTGGCAATCATCTTGAATTCTGCCTACTGCGGTTACTTAATTATCAAGCTTAATTTACTTAATAATTTCTCCCATTGCCACTTTTTTTAATGCCACCATCATCATACTGTATGTATTTATATATACAAAGATCCCTTTTTTGGGTCATTTATACTTTGATATTGATCAGCTTATCTATTCTTATAGCATTTCCATGCAATAATTTTTAATTATAATATTTATGATGTATTTTAATACCTAATATGGCAATTTTCCCTCCATTACTTGTTCTTTTCCAAATTTTTGGCTGCTTTGATATTTCATGTTCCCCCAAATTAAAAAATAATAATAAATAAATTATAAATAATATTTTTGAAATTGTTATAATTACATATTTTGTAGATTTTAGACATTAAATTTAACAAACCTGGAAACTTGGTAGGAACTGAATTTGGGAACAATTGCCATTTGTATTAATCTAAACTCTTTCCATCGCTGGTGAAAGAAATCCAGAGAAAAGTGACTGATAATATTTGTAAATCATATTAAACATTGGCATATAGTCACAGTATCTATTTAAAAAATAAATAAACTATTATTTTAGTCTCAGCTTAAATATTTTCTCGTCAGAGAGGCCTTTCCTGGCATCCCAAGCTAAAGTAATCCTCCTTTCACTCTATCTCCATCATCCTTTTCCATCTTCATCACAGCTTTTATCTCTACCTAATATTTTGTGGTTTATTTATTTATTTGTTTATAGTCTGTCATCACCTATTAGAATCTAAGCTCAATTAGCAAAAGAAAACTTGTCCTGTATGTGTTAGACATTCAATAAATGTTTCAAAAAATGAAAACAAAGACATGAGGATTTACTGGATGGAAATTGAAGTAGTTCACAGAATGAAAATAAATTGATAAAGTAAGGAGTAAAATAGCTTTAGAAAGCTTAGTAACTGGACCCAGAAACTTGGTATCTCTGTACTTTTGTTGACTTTAATTCTTATCAATGCTTGTCTCTTTGAGCTACATTTTCTACTATGACAGATTGATTTTTCTCCAAATGGTAGGAAACATAGCTGCCATGATTCCCATATTCACATTCTTTTAGCTCCATGAAAACTGGTGGAATGTCTCTCCTAGCTTCAATTTTCAGAAATCCTGACAAGGTTTCTGAATGCTTCAGTTTGGTTTGAGCACTCACGTTTTGAACAAACTACCCCAGCAAGGAAACAAAATACTATATTTGACCCAGGATTGGTTAAGCCTCCACCTCTGCATGCTTACAAATTTGTGTATACTAAAGCCATCCCATCCATGAACATAATACATTTATATTTATTTAAGTCTTGTTTTTATTATGTCTCAACAAAGTTTTGTAGTTTTCTAGATGCTATACTTTCTTGTTAACATTGCTTTTAAGCCTATTTTTATTGCTACTGTGAATTTTATTTATTTCTCTCACTGATTATTGCTAGAAATAATGAAAATGTATTGAATAATTTCTATATTTTTTGCTTGGTTACCTTTCTGAACTCCCTTATTTGGAATGGCATAATAAAAATTCTCCTGCTTTCAAAATTAAAAAATAATAAATCTGAATCTACTGCAATGATTCTGTTAGGACTTCTTCCTCATATACTTAATTTATGCCACCCACTTACAGTCTTCTATGAATCGTTTGTCCATTAATTCTCTGCCAAAATTTCACCAATTGTAAAGAAGAGGTGACTATAAATAAATTAAACTGACTTTTTAAAGCAAACATTCATGGGCTGGGCACAGTGGCTCATGCCTATAATCCTAGCCCTCTGGGAGGCCGAGGAGGGAGGATAGCTCAAGGTCAGGAGTTCGAAATCAGCCTGAGGATGAACGAGATCCCATCTCTACTAAAAATAGAAAGAAATTAACTGGCCAACTAATATATATATAGAAAACATTAGCCAGGCATGGTGGCACTTGCCTGTAGTCCCGCCTACCCAGGAGGCTGAGGCAGGAGGATTGCTTGAGCCCAGGAGTTTGAGGTTGCTGTGAGGTAGGCTGATGCCACAGCACTCACTCTAGCCTGGGCAACAAAGTGAGACTCTGTCTCAAAAAAAAAAAAAAAAAAAACATTAAAGCAAACATTCAAGAACTTATACTTTAAAATGAGTGACCATCTCCCCCAGAGTTGTCACCTTGAAAGTAAACATTTATGGGACATATGACCAGTGTCTGCTCCTTTCACTAAGGACTTCTCTCATACCACTTCACCTAAAGTATTGGCCTTTGTACTAGGTCGACTCTATTGCCCAAACACAGCCAATTAGATGAGAGTTGGCATTGAACAATGTAGACTACTGAGCTCTCTCTATGGGGAATTTGTCATGGAGGACCTGAGACAATGTACACATATCAGTTATCTGTAGCTGCTGAGCTTGTATACTGAGGGCTGGAACTTCATTTTGGGTCAGCCATCCCTTCCCCATTCCTCCCACCCCCATCCATGTGCATAAAAAAGTAGAAAAACTGAACAGGGAGGGAGAACATGTCTACTCCTATCTGTTCTGTGATGCAGGTCAAGTTCCAGAGTGCCTAGTATAAGCAGATAATAAACACTGCTTGAATGAGTGAATGTATGCCATCTTATCTCCCTACTCTGCTCCATCTCCACCAAAATATTCCATTTTCATAAGCTTGTTCTTGCTAACGTTCTTACCACCCACACCTCACCATCATCTACTTCTAGACGCTGGGCCACTGTTAATTAGTTTGGGCTGTTGGTGCACTGTATAAAGACACTATGCCCAGGGGAGGTTGGGAGCTGAAATCCAGCTTGTCCTCTGATCTCCTGCTGTGAGTCCTGGCAGGTGTCCACACAGACCAGAGGGAGCATCCTTCCTAATTCATATAGACTATACACAGGCTCATAGAGTTCCTTTCCTGACGAGACTCATTTCCACTCTTGAATCTACCCCCTTACACTCTGTTATGGGTTAAATTATGTGCCCCCTCCAAAAGATACGTTGTTGAAGTCCTAACATCCAGCACCTCAGAATGTGATCTGATTTGGAAATAGAGTCATTGCCATTGCAGATATAATTAGTTAAATTAAGATGAGGTCATATTGGATTAGGGTGGGCACCTACTCCAATATGACTGGTGTCTTAATAAGAAAAATACCATGTGAAGACAAGGACACACAAGTAGAATGCCATATAACAATGAAAGCATAGGTTAGAGTTATACAACTGTAAGCTGAGGCTCTCCAGAGATTGCCACCAACTACTAGAAGTTAGGAGGAGGCAAGGAATGATTCTCTTACAGGTTTCAGAGGGAAAATGGCCCTGTAGATGCCTTGATTTTTCACTTCTAGCCTCCAGAACAGTTGAATAATATATTTATGTTGTTTTGAACCACCCAGTTCCTGGTGTTTTGTTATGGCAGCCCTAGGAAACTAATACACATGGCTAATATTATCTCACTTTGTCAGGTGAGGCTGAGAAAGAATACCGTGCCTGCAGCCAATTAGCAATTACCTTCACCTTCATCCTTATTTTTTTCCTCTCTAATTGAACAAAGTCTGCTACTCCAAAGCAGAAACTGCAGTGAATTTAAGGGGGTCATCTCTAACACAACCAATGATAGCTGATTGGCATCTGAACTTGCACAAAAGCATATTGTGGAATCACTTTTTTAGGTTTAGAAATTTGACTTTATGCAAAATTCCCTTGCTGCCTACTACAGAAAACTACTCATTCAAAACAAATCCAGAGATTAGATACTAATGGCTGTCACCAATATGCTTTGGCAAGCAATGAATAGCAAGCTTATTCCTGAGTTTTAAACTCTCAAGAATAGAAGCTTCCTAAACCTCAAACATTCCATGACAACACAAATTTTCCTCACCCATCTGTAAGATCTTTCCAATTCTCTATCATAGACATTCTTGGAGAAAAAATAACTGGTTAAAATATAAAGATTAATGGCCAGAGAAATAATGAGGTATATTCAGGCCAAGACATGAATATAGACTTTATTTGTCCTCCAACAATAGTCTTCCACTGACAGAGGAAAGTATTGCAACAAAGTAAACAAGATGGTGAAGCCAAACCATACACTTTAAAATGGACATGCCACCATTACATATAGACTTGCATTCCATTAACATTACTGAGATTACTGAATTATCAAATTCATCATTTTATAAATAAGAAAGCTTTCAGAAAGAACTCAAACCAATGTTGTTAAAGCAGCCATGCAGTTGGCCTCATTTCATGGATGGAATCCATAGTGCTGGCCCAGATGGCTTTTATATTTTTCATCTTCGCCAAATTGTTTAATCAAAGAAGTTATTTTTAATAAAATTTACTATCCAATAATAACTGTTTTTAAACTTTTTAGAAAAGAAAATCATTTGTGCAAATACTTTCTAATTCTGGAATGTTTGCAAATCCAGGCTTAAAGTGAAGCCAGTAGATGTAGTCCAACAAGCAAAGGAAAAAGTCACCTTTGTGGTTGAATTTTTCCATGTATTTCAGGCCAGTCTGTTCTCTTTTGAAGTGAGATGGTTGATAAAAATTTATTTTTTATGGCCTTTACAATATGAAATATTTTCCATTTAAGTTCTAAAGCAGCTGCACTATGAAGTCCTAAACTTTTCAAGCAAATTATCCTGCATGGTAATATTTTTTAGTGAAACAAATAATCTTCAGTTAGTTTTCATGTATTGTAAAGACAAAATTTTAATGTAGTCACTGAACAATTCCGTTTAATAGGAGAACAAATACAGAGCAGATAAGGTATACTTTCATGTACGACTTTGAAATTGACTTAACTGTTTAGGAGGAAAAAAGGGTAAATATTTTTTTAACTTCCAGATTTTTCCTCCCTGTTAAAAAACAATTTTCTTTTTGTTCACTCTTTCATTCATTTATTTAAGTAAATATTGAGTGCTTGCTTTTTATGAGGCGCTATTAGATGCTATTGCTTTATTATTCTTTACATATGAGTTTATTTCTTAAATGTACATGATCTTTAACAAAAGTCTGGTATTTTCCTGTAAAACAAAAAGTAGTGCTCCTCTCTAAAGGAATTAAGCAAATAATCTAAGGGAAACTATGGCTGTTTACCATAGTCATTAATACTTGTGGTAGATTATGTGATTGGCTTACAATTCTTCCTTCTTTCCCCATAATCTTTGCCAAGGTTCACCATGGGCAGAATACACATCCTGCCTCATGGACATTGGCCTTGGCTGTGTAACTTGATTTGACCAATGAAATGTTAGCCAATGTGCTGTAAGGAGAGGCTTTAAACATTTTATATTGTCTTGCTTGCCCTTGTGCATTTCTGCCATCTTCATTATGACAGCATGCCCCAGGTAGCCTCGGATTTCAAAATAAGACATGTGGAGTATAAATACGCCTGACCTGCAACCTGGAGCCAAGCCTACTTGAATCTAGAAAATCCACAGGTCCATCAAGCTGACAGAGAGAAAGAGAGATGTTTACTGTTGTCATAAACCACAGACATTTGGGGGTTAAGTATTACACAGCAAAACCGAAGCAATAGCTGACTAATAGTGACCCAGGGCAAAACCCTCCACACTCCAGCCCACCAGCTCACCTTAAAATATAGATTGTTATTAATAGTTACAAAGCCCAGTCTGAGAACAGTGTTTCCAATCAGTTTCTTTACTATCATTAAGTATAAAGGTGTAACTAAAGATCGCCAATCATTCAAGGCAACTGTAAGCATGAACATGGGGGATACAACAAACAAATGAAAGAGAATAGGACCCTACAGAAAACAATTCAGGAAGGAGAAGTTAACTTAAAATAAATTTTAATTACTATCCTCAGACATATTTGAAAGGAAAATGTAACATAAAGCGAGAATAAGATGCTATGAAAAAGGACAGTCATTGTCTTACAAGGTACATATGGATATTAAATATAGTTTTGTCAAAGAAAAAAAATTAGCAGAATAGTTTGCAATTGAAAAGAAATATTCCACAATGTAGAGATAAGGACAGCAATGAAAAATATAAAAGAAAAACAAGAAACAGAATGAATCTTGACTGATAGGAGTATAAAAAAGGGAGAAGGGAAAATGGAATAGCAGAAATTTTCACAAAAAAACATATATAATTTCCCAGAGTTGAAATACGAGTCTTCAAATTTAAAGATTCTTTTAAGTATACATATCGTTATAAAATTTTAGCACAGCAAGGGTAAAGAAACATTAAGAGCCTCCAAAGATTTTCTTTAAATGGTCCTTGCTATGGTTTGAATATTTCCCCCAAAGTTCATGTGTTGGAAAGTTAATTCCAACACAACTGTGTTGAGAGGTGAGTAGACCACGAGAACTCAGCTGTCATGAATGAATTGATGTTCTTATCATGGAGCAGTTTGGGTATAAAAGCTAGTTCAGCCCTCTCTTGTGATCATTCTCTCTCTCTCTCTCTCTTTCTTTCCTTACCTCATGTGACACCTTCTGCCACAGAATGACATAGCAAGAAGGCCCTTGCCAGATGTGCCACTTGAACTTAGACCTTCTAGCCTCCAGAACTGTAAGAAATACATTTCTATTTTTTATAAATTACCCAGTCTGTGGTATTCTGTTACAGTAGCACAAAATGGACTAAGACATTCATATAAAGGAATAAAAATCAAAATGGCATGACATTTTTCATCAGCAACTCAGGATGCTTGTAGACATTGGAACAAAGTTTTTCAAAGTTCTGCATAAAACATATAAAACATACATAAAGTAGAATAAGAAAACATTTAAAATCTGAAGACTGAGAAAATTTACTTTTCAGGTATCTCTTTTTAGGAAATTTCTGGAGAATATAATCCTGCTACATGAAGGACTACCAGTCCATATTGGAGTAGGAAAAAAGAGGAATGTAAGGGGAGAAAAGATATTTGTAAGTATCCTTAAAAATAACTTAAAAATTCTGTTAGGATTCATAGTGCAAGAGGACAAAGCAATTGAAAACCTAAAGAAAATAAAAAATAAACTATTAGACTATTCAATAAACATAGTCATAAGGAGTAGACAACTTTTATTGCTTATCAATATTTAGAATCAACCTATAGATGAAGCATAGATTAAAATATTGTTACAGAATAGATTGTAAATGTTACAAATTTACAATTTGATGAAGTACTTAAAAGTACTTGATAAAGTACTTGAACTTGATAAAGTACTTGATAAAGTACTTGAAAGTACAGAGAATGAAAAGTAGGACCTGAGAGGGTAAGAAAGAACAAATGGAAAGGTAAGGGTGCTAAAAACCTGTATCTTGAGAAATGGAGAATCAAATACTTTGTCTGTGGTTGATGAAACAAGCAATAGAAGCATAGTACATATACTTTTAAAATTTTAATCACTGCATTAGTTTGCTAGGACTGCCATAACAGAGAACCACAAACTCAGTGTCTTAAACAACAGAAATTTCTTTTCTCACAGTTCTGGAGGCTAGAAGTCCAAAATCAAAGCGTCAGCCGGGTTGGTTTCTTCCTGGCCTCTCTCCTTAGCTTGCAGATGGCTGCCCTATTGTAATGTCCTCACGTGGTCTTTTCTCTGTGAGTACACATTCCTATTTCTTCGTGTGTGCAAATTTCCTTTTCTTATAAGGACACTAGTCACATTGGATTAGGACCCATCCTAATGGCCTCATATTAACTTCAGCACCTCTTTAAAGACCCTATCTCCCTATACAGTTACATTATGAGATACTGGGGGTTTGGGCTACAACATGAATTTGTGGGGGATGTATTTCAGCCCATAGCAATCACAAATGCATTTAAAAATATGTATTAAAATAGTGATATAACTATTTTGAAAGGGAGAAGAAGGGGAAAATGGAAAGTTTGATAATGCCTAAAATTGAAGTCAAGAAACAGTGGTAAACATATAATTTTGAGATATGGAGCCAAATGAGGTCTGCCACATTCAATTGTGCAGGCTGTTCAGTTACAATTGAATATGGCAGTCCTAATTGACCATAAGAATAGCCATCAACAGTTTAAAAAGTTAAAAGTAGTTTGCTCTGGGGAATAGGACTGGGCTTGAAGAAGGAAGAGAGTGGTTTATAATTTATTCATTATAAACCACTCTACTAGTTCATTCTTAAATCATAGGTATGTATTACTTTGATTAAAAAATATTTTCGACTCCAATTTAATAAAATAAATAAATATTTTATTTCTTCTTTGCTTTCTCTTTGTCTTGCCCTGTTATAACCTTATAATTATTGGAATGGACAATGATAAAGACTTCTATTTTCTTTATCTCTAGACTCCTTGGATCCATCCTACAACATCTCTAGAGTATTCTGTCTCCAGATAAAAATATGACCATGTAACTCTCCTGCTTAAAATATATCAGTGATCCTGCTATCCCCTGTGCAATGTTCCTTGACTTAGAGGATAAGATCTTCTGTGATCTGTCCTTTACCTATCTCTTCAGTCTCTTCACGGATTACTCCATTATTCTCACTTTATGTCCCCCCTAAAATGAACTGTTTGAGGTTTTCCCCATTCGTCATGCTGTATCTGCCTTTAATCTTATGTTATCTGGTTGAAATTCTATTTCTTCTTCTAAACTCCGACACTCTTTCCCCCCAACCTAATTGCCTTCATTTGGCTTACTTTCTTCTTCTTATCCTTTAGCCCAAGGTTATTGGCTTTAGACAAACTCATTCAATATAGGGCTTGATTTCCCTGTCTCCTTTCATGAACTCTGCTCCTTGGTATTGGTTTTGTTTCCAGACCCCATGTAGTTGCAAGATGGTTGTAGCACATTTAGTGGAAAAGAGCAAGCATCTCTTCCCAAATCTCTCTGAGTCTCATTGAGAGGCACAGACTAGGTAATGCTCATATTCTCCAGCCAATCACTATGGCCAGAAGGTGCAATGTTCTGATTGGCCAGTTCTGAAGCACCTGCTCCAGTCTGCAGTCAGAGGTTGGAGTCAATTTCATAGGAAACAGATAAATTGAGAATAGGAGAGGGTATATTCTTCAGGAAAAAATCAAGATATAGTTTACACAAAGAAAACTCTACAAATGCTGTGCAACAAAAAGTACAGACATACACCAGGATCACAAGAGCAGATTCTGTTTCTTATCTCTGAAGACTCAGCACCTAGAACAGCATTTGACCAACATTAGGTGCCCAAAGTGTTCATTGAATTTTTATGGGTGAAGTGTTGCTTTCTGACTAAAAGACATATATTATGATAAAGTATTGACATTTGACATTGATATTTTAAAAATTAAATCCCCCAGTTCATGCAAATGCAAGTCATTTAGGATACATTTGTGAGAAATGAACTGGATTTTTATAGCTGTATATAAATTCTAATCATACTAAATTTGCAAAATAAAATCCTGTCACATTTTTATATATACTGAAGTTTTGTTTGAACTGAGAAAAATCATGAAAAATCCATCCCAAAGTAGTTGACATTTTGGAGGGCTTTTTATTTTATTTTTATCTTTCTTAACCTAAGGAGTGCTCAGAAACCAACGCGTTAAATGAAAATGCTGCTTTGGCAATAAGTTTTACATAATTCTCAAAGTGCCAAAATAAACTCTTGGATCAAGGGATTCATAATAGAAAAAAATACTTCTTTTAAAATATATAAAAAAGGACATCTGAAGATTTAGTCTCAAAAGTATGTGCGAGCAAGACTTCTTTGAGGAATAAAGGTGTATTAATGAGTATTCTATCTTAGCATTTGAGAGTCCCCCAACAGCATGATGCAACTATTTCATTAGCTGTATGTGGGTAGCCTGACTCTTCTCACTCTCCTTATTCTTTGTAGAACCTATCTGGGCAGCTATTTAATGCTAACAAGCCAAATTCTTTCTTCACTTCTTCCTGCCAAGTAGTACCATAATTGTCATCAAGACATGTTCATCTGTCTCATATTGCTGTAACTCATGCTGAATGAAAGCACCAGTGTGATTTGCCATTTTATTTCAGCTCGTATTCTTGAAAAGTATAAAGTTGAAAAGTAGAAAAGTAGTAAAAAGAACACTTCTTTTTATTCCCTTTTCCAAATTAGAAGACTGAATAAATTAACCTTGTCCTATTTGATGCATTGGACTATTTTATTGGAGGATAAAAGATTGAAAGATAAAAGGATAAAAGTTATTGAAAGATAACTAGAATGGAAAGGGAAGGTGTTTTTAAGAGAGGAAATTGGTAGAAGGAGGGAGAAAATGAGGACTTCACTTGATAGTCTATAAAATCTTCCCCAGTCCAGAACTGCTCTGCCCAATATAGCCTCTATCAACTGAGACTATGAAATGTGGCTAATCTGAATTCAAATGTTGTACTGTCAGTATAAAATACACAAGACATTTCAAAAAGTACAGAAAAAAGAACATAAAATATCTCATTAATAATTTTATGTTGATTAGGTTTTGAATGATAATGTTTTAGATATATTGGATTAAATAAAATATATTCTTAAAATTAATTTCACTTTTACTTCTTCAAAGTGGCTACTAGAAAGCTTAAAATTGCACACGTGGCTTGCATTTGTGTCTTACATTATATTTCCATTGACCAGTACTAGCATACAGTTTACACACCAAGAAGTGTGTAAACTAATTAAATAAAAGTAGATACGAAGTCATATTTGACAAGCATTCTCAATGCTATTTTCTGTTTTGAAAGGCTTGTTTGGAGGAGTATTTGTCCTGTCAAAGTCAAGATAAAATAAGTGATTCTTTTTCAATAAAGTTGCTATTTGGTTTTGCCTGTCTGGGTATATATATTCCCTTTTTCTGGTAATGGTGCCCAGGTGTTTCCCTGAGAAAGTGTCTCTCCTTGATTTTGAAACCATGTGGTTGGATGAGGCTGACCCATGATTCTGGAGTTGAGCATGAGACTTGGGGATAACCTATCAGAATATTCCATTCCCCTGGTGATAATAATTGACTCAGGAAATTGATAAAAGTTGGACACCTCTAGGATTTTGAGTAACTACAGAAAAAGAGGTGCTGTTTTTCTGGGGGATTAAGTCTGCACTACTCATGACCACCTTTTCCAGCACATGGGAAGATCTGATCTGGGAATGGAAACAACCAAGAAGAAAGCAGAGATAAGAGACAGGGAGAATTCCATAGTATATATATACATGCCACATTTTATTAATCCATTCGTGTATTGAAGGACACTTGGGTTATTTCCACATCCTCTGTTGAGTTTCAAAACAAAAAAGATAGACGGGGAAAATAGGTTCTTTTTGAATGCCTGGATCTATTCTGTGACTAAAGGTACCACCTAGAATTTTTCAGAATTTTAATAAATTCTCTTCTTTGATCAAGCAGATTGAATTCCTGTTCTTCAAAACTAAGTCTGATTAATATAGATGAATTTAAAATGATTAAGTAAAAAGTCTGCATTCATACAATCAATAAGCATTCATATAATTTGTCTATGTCCAAGTAACTTCATTGGGTGCTGGTGGAGGAAGACACAAACTTTATTATTATTATTCATTCATTCATTCATTCACTTTTCTCTCTGAAAATTTTTAGAATCTTCTCATTATTTCTGAAATTTCATGATTATGTGTCTTGGAGTGAATAAATTAAGAGGCTCATTTCCCTAGTTCTGGAAATTTTATTATTGCTTTGATGATACTTTTCCCTTGGTTTGCTTTATTGTTTCTTTCTGAAAGTCATGTTAAATAATTGGACTGGATTGATCTTAAAATTTTTGTATCTCCTATTATTTATCTTTGTCTTTTTTTTGGTGCTACTTCGAAGAAATTTACTCATCGTGTCTTTTGAATTTTGTTTTAATTTCATCTGAGATATTTTTTAATTTCCAAGAGCCCTTTCTTGATTTTTCATTGTTCTCTGTTTCTAAAGCATCTTGTTTCAAAGTAATTCTTCTTTGAATGATGCAATACCTTCTCTTACCTCTTTGAGATTATTAATTATAATTAATTGAAAATTTTCTTCTATTCCCTGCAGTGTCTCTATTTTTCTCTGAATTCTTTTTATCCATTTGTTTTGGTCTCTCTCTGTCTTTCAAGTTGGATATTTTCCTCAAATGTCAATACATTTGAGTATGGCAGGGCCAGGGTGCTCACACCTGTAATCCTAGCACTCTGGGAGGCCAAGACGGGAGGATTGCTTGAGGTCAGGAGTTTGAGACCAGTCTGAGCAACAGTGAGACCCCATCTCTACTAAAAATAGAAAAAATTAGCTGGATATGATGGCGCATGCCTGTAGTCCCAGCTACTCAAGAGGCTGAGGCAGGAGGATCGCTTTAGCCCAGGAGTTTGAGGTTGCTGTGAGCTAGGCTGACGCCACAGCACTCTAGCCTGGGTGACAAAACAAGACTCTGTCTCAAAAAAAAAAAAAAAATTGAATGTAGTCCTTAAAGGTTTATTGAAAGCTGTGTGTAAATGGGTGGGTTTTGATGACTGGGAGGTTTTACTCAAGTGTGATCAACCAGAAGGCCAGCTGCTCACTGGGGTGACATTCAAATATCAGTATTTGTATGTCTTTTCTCTGAGACTAAGTTTCTCTTGAGAAGGATCTCTGATTTCCTGCTGAGAGGTATAAATCTGGTTATAGGATTTCCAAGAACAAGGTAGGGGCAAGTAGGTAAATTTTTACTTAATAACCTGTGTTCGGTCTATAACATTAGCCCTATGTTCTACTATGCTTGTTGTCCTCAACTCCGTAATCTCTTCAGTCCAATTTTTCCACAGAATAAATTTCTTGCAGGGGTTGGGATAAAAATGCCTGGCTGCATTATGGTGGAGACAAAGTCTGGAAGAGGTGGTGGTTTTCACAGATCCTGATACAATATTTCAACCTATCCCCAACACTTTCAGCTCTGACTGGCTCCCCTTTCCTCTGCTTTACAATTGTTCTAGTTCCTGGGATCAATGGCGAAAGAGATTAGGGGAGACCACTGATATTCAAAATAGATTCAGAGTTTCATAGTTAGATTTCTTTTACAAGTTTCAGGTTTAGAGCTTCATGACTTTAGTATATAAGAATAAGATCAGGTGGTTTTGACTATTGAACTTGAAAATCTGTTATAGGATAATATCAGACTGTTCTTTACCTTGCACTGTTGCATAAGTGATTATTAATTATAATTTAATCTTATTAAAATTTAAATCTTCAAATATTATGATTTTGACCAAGGTAAAAGGTACTCAATGTACTAAAGCTTTACCAACTCCATATTTTCATTCACATCTTTTCTTTATAAGGGAATAACCATGACATAATTTAACTGCTTCATTCTTTTCTTTATTTCACATATATATCTAGGTGGATATTAATATGGGCCATTATCAGATTTTACAGTTTAAATAAACCTTCTTTATGGTAATTTGTTAAAATAAACTTCTTTAACCCAATGCATTTCACATCAGAGCTTTATTGCTTGGCCTCTTTATCATTAAAATGCCTTTTCCATAAGGCATCTTAATAAATAAAATGAAATGCTTTATTCATATAAGATATTATGACTTAGTTTGTATCAAGAGTTCCAATATACAGAAAGGCCAAATGATGTTAATTTCTTGGTTTAAAATATGACCTCTATAAAATACAATCATGTGACCTCTTTTGTCACTGTTTTGACATCAGGGATGAAAAATGAGTTTGGGTTTATAAGTAGGCCTTGAAAATAGGGGTAGGGGTGAAAGAAGTCCTATATCTTCCATGATTACTTTTTAAAAATTGCAATTTGTTACCTTTTAATTTAAATTCAACAGAAGTTCCTTTGATACCAACTAAATGTGGAATGTAGGTGTACAGATATGATGACTATCCAGGCCTTGACTTCACAATCTACAAGGTGGTAGAGAGGAACAGTAAGAAACATTCACAAATAATTATAATACATGGAAGAATAGAGTAGGACTCATAAGAAAAAGTATAAATGAAGTGTTTTAAGAACACAGAGTAGTAATCACTATCAGTTGAAATGTGCTGAACAAACTTCATGGGAGTAGCATAGCATGGAGTGTCAGATGAGGACATCAAAAACCCCAGTTTGGCTGAATGACAGATCAAATACTGGGAGACCGTAATTTTGTGTATGGATCATTATCTTCCCCCAAGGATAGTGATATTATCAGTATCCCCTTCTGCAGATCAGATAAAATTCAGGTTCCTCAATTTCTGATTCCTTACCAGACAGCTTTATTACCTTCTTTTCTGTTCTCCAATGAAAAGGAGTATTTAAATATGAAAAGATACTCAAATTCTAGTTCCACCACTAACTAGCTGGGTGATGTTAACTTATTTAAGTTGATTAACTTCTCTGAGCCAATTTGTATTTTCTTTCTTTCTGATATGGGGATAATATAATAATAAAAGTATTCCACTTAACGTAAGGGTTAAATGAATTAATAATATGTATATGTGCCAAACAACTGGTAACTCTATTATAGCAAAAAGAGTCAAGATTAGGAATCGGGAAATTGATCTTTAGTCTGGGTATGCTACTTATAAGCAATGTGACCTAAATAAATTGTTCATCCTCTCTGGGCCCCAATTTTCCTATCTGCAAAATTAAGGGATTGATCTAGATGACCTGTATTTCTTCTAAACTGTAGTAGTCTAGGTGCTATTGATGACATTTTTATTTGACTTTGGTAATGAACTGTGCAATTGGATTAAATTGGATCAAATTGCCATCATTAACCCTCTAATACATTGAAATTTTATTAAAAGGCTGAAAATGAAAGTGATAATAATGTGTTAGACCAGGTGAGTGATTTCAAGTGGACACAAAAAGAGTAGTCATAATCAGGTCCTATTATCATGGCTGGATGCAAGAGAAAGTGGATGGTAAATGGTATTAAATTCAGGCGCCAAGGTCAAAGGTATATGCTTTTGTTAAAAAAAAATTAGAAAACATGCTTACCCTAATTTCAGTATTAATTACCCTGACAGTTTAGGGCCTGAGCTTTTCTAATATAGTAAAAATTATGCCCAACTATATGATATTTACTATGAAGATGGTAACAGGGTATAACAGTAATATTTAAAAGATACCCAATGGTTGAACTCAACAAAAAGCACAAAGAACAAAAATATGAGTTGCCACCATGAGATAAGCGACAAACGGGACTAGGACCTGCTATCATACCATTCTTATGTACACTATTATAAAAGTGCTAAACTTTTATTTCAGATAGGATACTAAGAGTAGTCTTGGAATAGGAAGAAGGTAAATATTTATAATCTAAGAAATGAAGTGTATCACCATTATAATTCTGTCTCTTTGATTATTATTCCGTTTAGCAAAATTTTATCTTTGTTCCTACAAAATGTACAAAAAGATGTCGATGGCATTTGGAAATACATCAAGATAAAATCATCTTCTATTTTATATATCTCTATTTTAACTGTAGTATTATATTAATAAATAAATACATTAGCATGCATATATCTGATATGATC
The DNA here is from genome assembly GCA_008750895.1 of Mirza zaza. Taxonomy (NCBI): domain Eukaryota; kingdom Metazoa; phylum Chordata; class Mammalia; order Primates; family Cheirogaleidae; genus Mirza; species Mirza zaza. The sequence continues at coordinate 40,968 of VSMD01116077.1, read as the reverse complement.
CTGTCCTTAGTGTCCATATTTCCATAAGGAAAAAAAATGGTGAGAAATCTTTGACTCATGAACCCATCCCAGATGACTCTTAGATGTTTTTATAAAGTTTATTATAATATTATTATGTGACTGATTAGAAAATTTTTTTTTTTTGAGACAGAGTCTCACTTTATTGCCCAGGCTAGAGTGAGTGCTGTGGCATCAGCCTAGCTCACAGCAACCTCAAACTCCTGGGCTCAAGCAATCCTGCTGCCTCAGCCTCCCAAGTAGCTGGGACTACAGGCATGCGCCACCATGCCCGGCTAATTTTTTCTATATATTTTAGTTGGCCAATTAATTTCTTTTTATTTATAGTAGAGATGGGGTCTCGCTCTTGCTCAGGCTGGTCTCGAACTCCTGAGCTCAAACGATCCGCCCACCTCGGGCTCCCAGAGAGCTAGGATTACGGGCTTGAGCCACCGCGCCCGGCCAGAAATTTTTTTGAAGGGAGCTTTGTTCCATGTCTTAAATAATTGACTGATCAAATTGTCTCTGATTTTTTGATCTCTGTTCAGTGAAGTGTATTACAGTTCAGAACTAAAAGAAATATAATAAAATGTGAATTTTTAAAAAGCAGATAATAAAATTTTCTCTAAAGATACTTTCTCAGTATTATAAATCTTTAAAAAAATTTTATTGCAGCATATTACAGGGGTACAGATGTTTATGTTACATATATTGCCTTTGCCCCACCCAAGTCAGAGCTTCAAGCATGTCCATCCGCTAGAGGGTGTGCACCACACCCATTAGGTGTTTATATACACATCTCTGCCCCACTCTCATCTGCCTGACACCTGATGAATGTTATTACCATATGTGCATTTAAGTGTAGATCAGTTAATACCAAATTGATGGTGAGTACATGTGGTGCTTGTTTTTCCATTCTTGTGATACTTCACTTAGTAGAATGGGCTCTGACTCTATTCACCAAAATAGAAGAGGTGCTATATCACCACTGTTTTTTGTGGCTGAGTACAATTCCATGGTATACATATGCCATATTTTATTAATCCACTCATGTATTAATGGGCACTTGGGTTGTTTCTACACCTTTGCAATTGTGAATTGTGCCACTATAAACATTCCAGTGCAGATGTGTTTTTTTTAGACTGTCTTTTGTTCTTTTGGGTAGATGCCTGGTAATGGGATTGCTGGATGAAATGATAGTTCTACTTGTAGCTCTTTGAGGTATCTCCATATTACTTTTCACAGAGATTGTACTAGTTTCCAGTCTCATCAGCAGTGTATGAGTGTTCCTACCTCTCCATATCCACATCAACATTTATTGTTTGGGGATTTTTTGATGAAAGGCCATCCTCACTGGAGATAAGTGATATCTTATTGTGGTTTTGATTTGCATTTCTCTCGTGATAGAGATGTTGAGCATTTTTCCATATGTTTGTTGGCCATTAGTCTATCTTCTTTTGAAAAGTTTCTGTTCATGTTGTTTGCCCACTTTTTGATAGGGTTCTTTGATTTTTTTCTTGCTGATTTTCCTGAGTTTTATATAGATTCTAATTATCAGCCATTTATCAGATGTGTAACATGTGAATATTTTCTCCCATTCTGTAGGCTGTCTGTTTACTCTCATGATCATTTCCTTGGCTGTGCAGAAGCTTTTTAATTTGATCAGGTCCCATTTATTTATTTTTGACCTCTACAGAGAGAACTATGAAACACTGAGGAAGGAAATAGCAAAGGATGTAAATAGGTGGAAAAACATACCATGTTCATGGATCGGCAGAATCAACATTGTTAAAATGTCTATACTACCCAAAGTGATCTACAGATTCAATGCAATCTCTATTAAAATACCAACATCATTTTTCACAGATCTATAAAAAATAATTCTATGCTTCATATGGAACTAGAGAAGACCCCATAAAGCATAAGCAATTTTAATCAAAAAGAACAAATTGGGAGGCATCAGTTTATCAGACTTCGAGCTATACAACAAGGCTATAGTAACTAAAACAGCAAAGTATTGGCACAAGAACAGAGAGACATAGACCAATGGCACAGAAATGAGAACCCAGATATAAAGCTATTCTCATATAGCCATCTAATCTTTGACAAAGCAGACAAAAACATACACTGGGGAAATGAATCCTTATTCAATAAATGGTGCTGGGAAACTGGATAGTCACATGTAGAAGACTGAAACAGTATCGGTATCTTTCACCTCTCACAAACATCAACTCACATTGGATAACAGACTTAAACCTAAGGCATGAAACTATAAGAATTCTAGCAGAAAATGTTGGAAAAACTCTTATAGACATTGGCCTAGGCAAAGAATTTATGAAGAAGACCCCAAAGGCAATCATAGCAACAGCATTATAAAGCTTTTTTAGTTCATCGATGTATCTAATAGTTGTACTTTACAATTGTAAATATCTAATATATACAAAATTTTTATATTTTACTAAATTATAAAATGTATATTTTTGTGTTACACATTGATAATATATAATTTAGTAGGCATTTTACCATCCTACTAGTATACTGGATTTCTTTGTTACAAAGTAAAAGAAAAGCTTTCATATCCTTCTGTAGTTTTATATTTCCCTATTGTGGAAACATGAATATTTCAAACTACTGTGTTTTTATATGATGTTCTCCTAAAATGTACCCCAGGTTGGAAGTTGACTGCTAAATAGTCAGATAAATTAATTGGCTATTAATTTGCCCAGTTCATATCTGTTCTTAGTACTGCTTAAGAACTCTACAGATGTGCTCATCAGTATTAGGTGAATAATAGTGAACTTGGATGGATATTTATGGTATTTTGATTGCAGATATGACCACAGTTTGTTCATACCTTTCTGTATCCATGCCATTTGTTAGTGTCCTCTCAGTCAGACTTTGGATTTGGCCATGTGATTTGCTTTGGCCAAAGGGATAGTAGCAAGCAAATATGATGCACAAAGACTTGAATAGCACTTGCACATTAGTATTTACCTCTTCTTGTGCTTCACAAGCTGCCACTGTGTAAGTTAGCTCTAGCTAGCTTCTGGACAATAAGAGACACATAGCTCAGTAATTCCCATTACACCAGCAAAGAGAAAGCCAAACTCTACACCAGAGTGAAGCCATCTTAGATCATGCAGCTTCCAACATTAGCAACCCCAGCCAAGATCTGCAGAGCCTCATAAGCAGAACAGCCCACTTGACATGTAGACTTGACAGTAATAACAAATGGTTGTTCTTTTAAGCAACTACATTATAGATTGGCTTGTTATACATCAATAAATAAGTGATACAACATGTATAGGAAGTAGATAGCAGAAAGAAAACATCTTTCCAAAGAACATTATCATTTCATTTCATCTACTGTTTCGTATACCTGTTGTCATATCAAAATCCTTCGTGAGTAACTGGACTTTCAGTGCAGGAGACACCTTGGATGACCCTCTTTTGATCTTTGACTTGATAAATATCCCAAACATTTATCAAATCATTTAATAAATATTAGTCACCAACTGAGGGCCTGGTCCAGCACTAGAAGCTTAGCGTGCAATGATTAACAGCTAGACTCCTATTTTTATGTTCATTGGGTTAATTGTAATATACTCTGTGATGCTTGCTATGAAAAATTCCTTGCTCTTCTAAGTGAAGCTGAGTTCCAAAATTAACTCCATTTGTGTATTTCATCACATCTGGCCTTAATCTTTCTCTTCTCCTAGAAATTCTAGAGGTGTGATATTCATTAGCTCTGTCCATATCTCTATTTCTCCTTCTTTTGGAGACCATGGTAACATTGTACTTTTCTAAATGTGGTAGACTACAAAAGTGGCCACAAATGATTTCTTTTTTTCTGTCCAAACCTGTTTGCCTTGTGACTCCCAGATCCTTCTATTAAGAGGTAGAATCTATTTCCCCATATTGACTCTGGGGTTTGCCATGTGACTTGCTTTAGCCTTTGGAACTGGAGCAAATGTGACTCAAGCTGAGACTTGAAGAGTGCTTGTGCACCAGGGCTTGCTCTCTTGCTGCTCTTTGGAATTCTGTGTCTGTCCCCATGTGAACAAGCTAGGGCTAGGTTCTTGATGATGAGAGATACCTGGCCTGATTGGTCTGTTGTCCCAGCTGACCATCAGTGAACCCTCAGAAACTGCCTTGTGAACCCTCAGAGCTGCCTTGCTCACAGGCAGCTGATCACAAACACCTAAGTCGAGGCCAACAGAAATGTCCAGCTCAGCCTAGTACAATTTGTCATTTCACAGAATCATGAGCTAAATAAATAGTTGATGTTTTAAGCTATTAAGTTTTGGGGTGGTTTGGTATGCCTGCAAAGCAATCTAATATATCACTCCTTTGAAGTTAGTCATGGCCATATAATTTGTTCTATCCATTGAAATGTGTCACTGGCAGAAGCCTTTAAGAAGTACACTTAATTTAGCATCATCTTTCTCTTGTCATGGTGACTGGGGATTTTCCAGATGCAAGAGCTCCCTAAGCTTTGGTCCCTGAATGGACCTGGAACAGTTCTTCCCATCCTTTCCCACAGTGACCTTTGGAGAATGGACAGTATAGTGAGAAATGAACCTTTGTATGAAACACTGAGATTTGGGGTTTACTGGCTTTTGGGTTTGTTACTGAAGCATAACCTAGCCCATTCTGACTAATGTAGAAATTGGCACCCATAAGGAGTTACATGGTAACAGAAAATCTAAAATATGTGGCTTTGAGTTAGAGGTTCAGTGGGTGGTGGCAGAGAAATTGTTGTTATAGGCTGGAAAGTTAGTGAGACTGTGTTAGAATATTTGCTAAAACTGTTAATGTGTGTCTTCCATTCTTTCCCTTTCAAATAGCAATGTTTGCCATGTGCTATGGCTTCAATTTTTCTTCAAAAAGCACGTGTTGGAGACTTAATGCCTAATGAAACAGTTTTGGGAGGTGGGACCTAATGAGAGGTGATTGGGTTATGAGGGCGGAGTGAATGGATTGCTGTCATTATTGTGGGAGTGGTTACCTTATAGCAGGAGTGGGCTCATGATAAAAGGGCAAGTTTGGCCCCCTTTTACTCTTTTGCCCTCTCTTTGCATTTCCACCATGGGATGACATAGCAAGAAGGCCTTTGCTAGATGCCGGCATCTTGACTTTGGATTTTCCAGCCTCCAGAACTGTGAGAAATAAGTGTCTGTTCTTCATAAATTACTCAGTTTGTGGTATTCTGTTACAGCAGCACAAAATAGACTAAGACACCATGGTTATTTTGTCCCTGTTCCACCAATGTATGTTGAATATGTGTGCATGTGTGTAATTGGGGAGGGTAGATACCATTCGTTTTTAGGTCTTCATAAGAAGAGAAGCTTTATCTAGTTCTAATATAGAGACTACCAAGCATCACCCAGAGATGCTGGAGCTTTTGAGAGTAATGCCACTACTGAACAGAAATTTTGGATTGTTTCACTTTGTGATGAGTGAATGTATTTTGTAGCATAAGTAAAGTGAATTGTAAATTGGTGACTTAGAAGGATGGATCACAGTAACCCTTGGTGTTATTCACTAATAAATTCTGGTTATCTTCCTTCTGGGAAAAAAGGATTACACTTCCTGGCCCCCTTGAAGATAGATTTACCGTATAATTGGCTTTGGTCAATGAAATGTGAGAACTGACTTGTATCACTTTTAGTAAGAATCAGTTTGCTATTCTTCATCTTCCTTTTGTCCATCTACCACACAAGGGGAGAAGTTCTGGAGAGTCTATCCTCCCTAAGCCACCTCACCTAAGTTTGGTGAGGACCACATGGAATGAAGCTGTCTCCTCCCCCCACCCAGAGATGAATATGTAGATAAGGAGGAAATAAAACTTGTTGTTGTAAACCACTATAATTTTTTGAATCCTTTGTTACTTTACCTTAGTTTGTGCCATCCTAACTAATGTAGATTACTATAAAAGAGATCAGGAAAGCTACAAAGGCCAAGCATCTTGTCACTTATAAGTGGAATTGGTAACTGAAACCATCCACTGATAATTCCAAAAACCTGTTCATTAGTGATTTCACTTGCTCTCCAATTGTAACCATTCTAGAAGAGGTGGTTATGAGATTTCAAACTTCATTATTTTTAATTTATGAAGATGTAAAATTACATCTTCACTACTGAGGTAATGATATGCAATGAAATACTTTCTCATGGGGGGAGAAAGAAAGAAGGTGAGTAAGGAAAAGTTACAAAACAGGGAAGGTGGTACTGATCTAAAAATGTATAAGTTTCCAGTAAGAATTAAAACATATTTCCCTTCCCGCACGGTGGCTCAAGCCTGTAATCCTAGCTCTCTGGGAGGCCGAGGTGGGCGGATCTTTTGAGCTCAGGAGTTCGAGAGCAGCCTCAGCAAGAGCGAGACCCGTCTCTACTATAAATAGAAAGAAATTAATTGGCCAACTAACATATATAGAAAAAATTAGCCAGGCATGGTGGCCCATGCCTGTAGTCCCAGCTACTTGGGAGGCTGAGGCAGAAGGATCGCTTGAGCCCAGGAGTTGGAGGTTGCTGTGAGCTAGGCTGACGCCACAGCACTCACTCTAGCCTGGGCAATAAAGTGAGACTCTGTCTCAAAAAAAAAAAAAAAAAAAATTTCCCACAGACTTGTGAATAAATTCATAGTAATACACAGTACCTCTCAGCAAGTACTTAGGGTGGCTAAGAAATTTGGGTAGTTTAGCTTTGATTCGATCCACTGCAGATACACAGAAACATACACAATCACTCTGGTGCAAAAGTAAAAACTGTAATTGGAGTCTATATTTAATTAAAAGAGGTCTCTCTCTCTCTCTGAAGAACTTATTTTTTGTAGCACAGCGTAGAAATCACTGTATAACATTTGTAAAGTGCTTAATCCCTTGTCACGCACTGTGCTAGGGGCTGGAGAGTGAAAGATGTCACGGTATGGAAGTCTCAGTGGGTCGCTGCCCTCCAGGAGTTTACCTTTTGTGAAGCATAAAAAATTTCCCTTCTGCAGTTTTCAGACAGCTACACTAAATCCCCCATAAATAATTAAGGTGAAAAGACCCGCATCTTTCCCCTAATCCTTGCAAATATTCTTGCTTTCCGGGGTCTCTTCGCCTTGGAAACTGAAGTCACTTCGGGGTCTCTCTCTGGACGTTTGGTAGTTATTTCAGATGCAGCCGAATGACCGGCTTGCCCTTTCCCTGTAGAGTGGCATGATGACAGTGACCCCGAAAAGTTTCCGGCACTTAAAAGTCAGAGCGTCATCTGAAGCTGCAGGGGACCCGCAACTGTTGCTGCTTCCACCACCCTTCCACCGCAGAGCCTAAGGAAGCAGCTGGGCCAGACCCGGCAACGCTGGCAGCGCACGGTCCTGGGCGCAGGGAGTGGGAGGCTAAGCCCACAGGCGGCGCCGCGCGGAGAAATCCAAGGACAGTCCGCCACCCCAACTGTGCGAGGCGGGACCGTGAGTGCCTCTCTCGGCTGGACTACAGTGACCGGCATGCACAGCGCCAAGGCGTCGAGCTCGGCTTCGGAGCCCTGGCGCAATGGAGCTTGGGAAGTGAAGTCTCCGGACTGTCGCAGTCCCGTCGCGAAGGCAGAAGCGAGGCGTTGCTAGTGGGCACGCCGGTTCCTGGCGGGGCTCCGGGGCTGCTGCTCCCACTCAGGGTTTTCGCGGGCGGCGGGAGCAGTATGGCTCGCCTAAGTAAACTCCGGTGGGAGGGGGAGAAGGGGCGTGGCTGGGGAGGCGGGGTCAGCGGAAGCGGCAGGTTGCTTCCTTCTGCTCCGACTCCCTCCCCGCCTCTCCCAGAGGGAGCGGTGGGAGGGGGAGGGAAGGGCAGAGGGAAGGTAGTGACACGTGTCAATCAACCCCCCCTCGTGGGGGGGGGCGCGCGCTCCGGGGCTCGCGCTGAGGGCTCGCGCCCCTGCCTCGTGCCTGCGCCGCTCGTATGTAAATGAGGGCGCGTGACGCGGGACGCAGATGGACAAGGGAAGAGAGAGAATGGCCGCCGCCGCCGCTGCTGCCGCCGCCGCCGCCGCTCAGTGCCGGAGCCCTCGGTGCGCGGCGGAGAGGAGAGGATTCCGGCGGGAACTCGACTCTTGGCGCCACCGCCTCATGCACTGTGTAGGTAAGAGAGACGCGGGCCGGGGCTCCGGGCTCCGCGCGGCGACGGCTGCCGCAGCCCGAGGAGTTTGTGGCTGTGGGGTTTAGTTGAATCTCCCGTTCGGGTCAGTTCAATGGGGGAGCGAGAAGGGAGCGGCGGCGGCTCCGGCGCTCGCCTTTTGTCTTGGGGGCTCCTCGCCCGGCGCGGTCCGCCCTCCTCCGCCTTCTCAGCTCTTGGGCTCCCCAGGAACTGTTAGTTCGGACCCGCTCGCCGAGCCCCGGGGAAAGCCGTTCGCTCGCGGTCTCCCCGAAACTCGTCGGCGCCGGTCGTCGCCCGCCGTCCACCCTGACAGGAGGGAGGAAGCGGCCCGGCGGGTCGGCGCCCGGGCGGAGGGGAGCCGGCGGACAGGGCGGCGGGAGGAAGGCGGGCTGGTCCGCGCCCCCGCCGAGCGCACACACCCCCCCTTCTAGCCGCCGGGGGCCGGGCCGGACGAAGCGGCTGAGTTCCCGGGGACCCGAACCCGGAGATCCCCCGGGCGCTCGCGGGGCTGGGGCTGCGGGTGGGCCGGCAGGGGCAAGGGGCGGCGGGGGCGTCGCCCGAGGGGCGGGGGGCGCCCAACTCTGCCCTCTCGCGCTCCGCGGCGGCGGCGCGGTGTGTACCCCTTTAAGAAGGAGCCGCTCGAGCGCTGACGGTTGGGATTTGAAGTTCTTCCTCCCTCTTTGGAAGTCTGGACGGATGGGGGGTGTTGCCATGGCAGCGACACCCTTCCACCCCCCCACCCCTTCCTTGCGGACGCCGGGACGACTCGGTCCTTCTTCACTGTCATGTGATGGACTCTTCCCTGCACACGCACGCATCGCCCTCCTCACCTCCTATCCCCGTCCAACTGCAGCCCCGTCCTCTTTTTTGGTGGGCTCTGAATCGTTTTGCTTCAAACTTGTGGACTTGGGGCTCTCATTCTGTGGGTTTTTTAGGGTGTTGGGAGGTGGTGGGTGGTGGGACTACCCACTTTGATGAAGTCGCTTTTTTTTTTTTTTTGCCTGAGTGAGACGTGTGCATGGAGCTGTTATCCAGCAGGTTAGTTTAGTGGGCTTAGAGGGGCTAACATGCGTTAAGAGATGGGGCGTGTTGTGAGTGTTTCTTTTAGAAGAGGGTTATGGGTGGGAGTGTAGGAAAAGAGGTAAAAAGGAAGGTTGCATTGTGTAAGGCGTGGATAGTGACAACAGTTTGCTCTACTGTCGAGTGAATCTTGGCATTCGGAGTTGGGGAGTAACCTTAGTGCCTTAAGAAAACAACTCTCTTACCTTATTTGCATCTGCTCTTGCGCCACCTCGCGCCCCTAACCCCCAGATTTGTTTTGGTGAATGCTTTATGATCTTTTCTTTTCTCGTTAATGGGAAGGAAATCGTAATAGGTTAAACTACTACAACTTCAGTTCAGAAATGTGCCCTGCAGAATGCGATGAATAGGAACATGTACAAGAAAAAAGATTGCTTTGATTAGGGGCGTTTAAGTGATGTTTAAACAATTTACTGTTTTTGTTTTGCCCTTATAAGATGTATTTTGGTCTTCTCTAAGGAAAAGGTTTTGGGAAATAGCTTCAGTCAAGTAGTCATAAGTGGATTTTAGTTCGTACAGTGTAAAAAACACCCTCACGGTTTTCTTTATATAATTTTTTAAAAAGATAAATGTTATTGTGCTTCTTATATACAAAATGGGACCTTTTTTATAGTTGCTCACATATAGATCTTTTCTACTGAAAACGAATTTAGAAATTGTTGAGTTTGTTCAGACAGAATCAGGTAGGTTGCATTGCAGCACAAGCTCACGATATTACCAGTGTTAAGTTTTGTCAAAGCACACGGTGATTTGAAGATGTCTTTTGTCAGTCTTTATGTTTTAGAATATTTTGAGGTTTTTTATTTTTCTTGTCTTCTTGCTTATTTAGATACTTTAAGTATAGCTTTGAATCACAAAAATATATGTACTTTTGAAAAATAGTCAAATTTTAATTAAATGAAACACAAAATCGGATTTGATGGAAAACGGAACTAAAATATCTTTTCAGCATACCTACTTGGATACTCAAGTAGCATTGGAAGACATTGAAAATTGAGTTAATACTGTATGTCTAATACGATCTTTATGTTATACTTTTAATGTAATGTATAAGTGTATTGTACTGTATGTGAAAATAATTTTTTTCCCTGGTTCTAACTTTATTTGAGAATTGTTTCCCAGTCCCAGTCCTAGTCAGGAACCCTACTGAGACCCATCTCATACTTTGTTTTGTCATTGTTATTTTTAAATAATAAAATCCTTTTGAACAAAGTATACACCTGTTGATTGGGCTTTTTCAATTCAATATCCTAGGAGTGAAGTACTTCTTTTTTTTTCTTTTGAGACAAGAGTCTCAGTCTGTCGCCAGGCTACAGGCTAGAGTGTCATGGCATCGTCACAGCTTACCACAACCTCAAACTCCTGGGCTCAATTGATCCTCCTGTCTTAACCCTCCTAGTTGCCAGGACTACAGGCATGTGCCTGGCTAATTTTTTTCTATTTTTAGTAGAGACAGGGTCTTGCTTTTGCTCAGGCTGGTCTCAAACTCTTGACCCTAAGCTATCCTCCCACCTTGGCCTCCCAAAGTGCTGGGATTACAGCCTTGAGCCACTACACCTAGCCTTGAAGTACTTATTTATAGCATGAATTGGGATGAAATGTAGTTTGTGTAATTATTTTTTTTCTCTTTTATTTCGTTATATTATGGGAGTACAGATACTGTTAGGGTTACATATATTGCCCCTGCTACCCCCCCCACCCCCCAACCTCCATCATGCCAGAGCTTTGAGCTTGTCCAACCCCCCCCCCATGTGGTACGCACCACACCCATTTTGTAAGTATACACCCCCCCCATAAAAGGTGGTTTTTTTTTTTTTTTTTTTTTGGCACTTTGGTTACCTTGTATATCTTTGCCTCTCCCTAAGAAGGGTTAGAGGCATTCCCTTACCCTCCACAATGCTTACCACATCCCTAGGATGTGGGTCTCCCCCTTTCCTGAATGTGTAATTATTTTAAGTTACCTTTTGCTGTTAATATGTTTATGGTCATTGCTTTGTAAACATATTTACAAAAAAGCCATATTCTTTTCACTTTGCATATGTATACCTGTGTAAACATATATACATATACATAGATATGTTTAGTATATGGTATTGAATATTCAGTGCTTTTATTGCTTAAAATCATTTTTATAAAATAATATCCTTCTTGTCTTTGAGGAAGAAAATGACCCAAAAGTCATATTTTTAAGTGAGAGGTGGGAATTGTAGACAGTGTATCAGGGTTGTATAGCAAATTGGTATTGATCCCCTAGTGGAAGTTTGAATCTCAGTTCTTAATTAACTCTTTAAAGTAATCTGATTCATTTTATAACTCATATAATCTTCTAATTTTGTGGGGAGAAAGTTATTTTAGTTGTCATGACTACTTGTAGTTACCTGAAAAGCTAAAATGTTTAACTCTTGATATGGAAGGAGATATATTTACCTTCTTCTAATTGTAACATTCATCTCTTTACCTTAGATATTTGACTACTCTTCTGATAATTCTTGATTTTTAACTTTTAATTGAAGGATTGTCCTACAAGCCCTTTGTCCCAATAATAATAGCTCTGTTTACAATGTGGTACTTTTTATAATTTTACTGTTTTTTTATAATCATCCTATAGTGTGCTGTGGTTTTCTGTATGCTCATGTAATAAATGTTTGGGTACTTACTGGATATAGTAAATAGTATCCTAGTTCTCTTTATGATATTGAACAATAATAGATGATATAGTCCTGAATCTTATGAAATATATGATTAGTATTTGATAAATCATAACATTAAAAACAGGAAGGCCTAAACTAAAAGAAATGCATTAGTATAGTGTAAAACATTATCAGTACTTGTATAAACTGTTAGAATATTTGATTGGGGAGGTAAGCCAATTTAAAAAAAACTTTATTTTGCTAAAATTTCAGTCTTACAAGTTGGAAGAATAGTACATGGAACTCCTATATATCCTTACCACGTTCACTAGTTGTTTTACATTTGCTGTATTTGTTTTTCATTCTCGCCCTATATCCATGTGTTTATTTTTTTAAACAATTTGACACATCATACCTCTTTATCCCGAAATTCTTCAGTATTTCCTAAAAACAAGAACATTGTCTTACCTAATTACAGTGTAGTTATTAAAACCAGAAGATTTAATGTTAATGTAATACTATTACCTAATTTATAATCTCTATTCAAATTTTGGTTTTTTTGTCTGGTTTCTCTATAAGCTACCCCACTGCACTCTGGGATCCTCTCCAGGATCATGCATTGCATTTGATCATCATGTCTCTTTAGTCTCTTTAATCGGGAACACTTCTCAGCCTTTCTTTGTATTTCTTGACCTTGACAGTTTTTAAAAGTACAGGGCAGCTATTTTGTAAAATTTCCCTCAATTTGAATTTGTCTGTTGTTTTCTCATGATTAGATTGGTTATGCATTTTGGGAGGAATACCAGTGAAGAGATGTTCTATCCTTCTCAGTACATCATATCTTGAGATTCATAATGTTGTTGGTCCCAATATGTTGGTGATGTTAACTTTGAAAATTTGGTTAAGATGGTATTATTCATATTTCTTCCTGAAAGTTATTTATCCCTTTGTTATTAATATGCAATTTGTGGAAAAATAATTTGAGGAACAGTTTATTTACATAGTCTCATCAAAATTTCACCCACAAGTTTTAGCATCCATTGATGATTTTCTGACTTCATTCCATCTATAATTATTAGTTGACATTCTGTTGTAAAACAGTCTTTTCTATCTCCATTTATTTATTTAGTCAGTAAATAAATTTTTTTTTTTTTTTTTTTTTTTTTTTTGAGACAGAGTCTCACTGTTGCCGAGGCTAAAATGCCGTGGTGTCAGCCTAGCTCACAGCAACCTCAAACTCCTGGGCTCTGGCAATCCTCCTGCCTTAGCCTCCCAAGTAGCTGGGACTACAGGCATGCACCACCATTCCCGGCTAATTTTTTCTATGTATTTTTAGTTGTCCAGCTAATTTCTTTCGGTTTTTAGTAGAGATGGGGTCTTGCTCTTGCTCAGGCTGGTTTCGAACTCCTGAACTTGAGTGATCCACCCACCTCGGCCTCCCAGAGTGCTGAGATTACAGGCATGAGCCACCACGCCCGACCTAGTCAGTACTTTTTATCAGTATGAACTCATGGATTCTTATTTTATTCAATAGTTAAATCCATTACTGTCATTATTTTAGTTCTCAAATTGTCCCAAGTTTTGTCAATGGGAGCCTCATCAATATGTGTCCAGTATTTTTCTGCCATAACAAGATATTCCAGGTTCACCTTGTACTTTACCTGTCCCAGCTCTGGCATCAGCTGTTTCTCCAAGGTGGCCTCCATTCTTTTGAGTGGAAAATAAATACAGACAAAACAGTCTATGCACTAGGTTTCAGGACTGTTTTTAAATTCTATTTTTCTGATACAGAATCTGATAATCAGTGTAATTGTTTTGTCTAAGTTTCTAGCAGCAAAACAAAATGGTAACGATGAAGTTAGAATCATTCCATAAACTCCACTGTCTTTCCTATGTAACAATGTTGTCCAGTAGAAATAAAATGGAAGCCAAATATATAATTTTAAATCTTCTAGTAGACACATTAAAAAAAGCATATTTTATTTAACCCAGTCTATTCAAAATATTTTTTAACATTAATCCATATAGCAATTATTAAGGAGTTTACATTTTTTTAATATTAAGTTTTCAAAATTAGGTTTTTTATACTTATAGCACATCTGTATTTGGATTAGCCACATTTTAGGTGCTTAATAGCCACATGTGGCAAATGGCTACTACGTTGGACCATTCAGTTCTATACTTGTAGTGGCTTTAGCCAACTCTTGATTACCATGATGTTGCTTAAAATCTGTTGACAGTAATCAAACCTATAGCTTAATTTATCTTTCCCCAAATCTTTTAATTCAATAGTATAGAACAGTGAATAAGAATACTCTTGAGCTATACTACTTGTGTTTGAATCCTAGTGTTACCACTTACTGGTATGGACAAGTTGCTTACCTCTTTATAGTTCAGTTCCTTTATCTGTAAATTGGAGATAATTGGGTTGTTTGTAATTGTATTAATATATATTGATATTAATATGTGTTTCCATATAGAAAGGTATTCATAAATGTTAGCTATTATTAATTTACATAGGTTATTAATAGCTTTGTTTTTACTAGTAGATTCTTTCTGGTGGTAATGCTGATGAACAATAAAAAGATCATGGTATATGTTAGAGGGAAAGACAGTAAAGGCTCGAATGAGCTGTATTCTAGGGCCATAAAGCTATAGAATTTTAGGATCATAGAATTTCACTTATTCTAATCTGGCTTTTTGTATATGAGAAGACCAAAAGGCATTTGATACCTTCCTGCATTCTAAGGAATCTTTTGGTCATGTGGTAACTGAATACAAGAACTTAATTTTAGTTTATTGAGAAAAATCGGTATTCTATTAGATCTTCTTGAAACTACTCTTTGTTGGTATCTACTCTCTATTTTAGTCTTCTTGTTAACCAACTTGATACTTCTTTCTGGCTGCTTCTTTCCTACTGCTCTTTTATCTTACCATTAACTTCTACCTCATCTTGTCACTGTTGTCATGTAAATCCCAAAAGAATAGATTTACTTAGAAATCTGGATTGCTGGGACTAGTATTCTTGGGTCAACTACTCAGAAACTTTGTACAACTAACTGTTTTTTCAAGCACTAGCAAATATGTTTTCCATTTTAAAAGGTGAAAATTGTGGCACCATCTGGTAACGTGTGTTGGACAAATGGAATCTGTGATGTCGATGAGTAGTTGTATGGTTAACATATCCATATTTCTGTGTAAAATAGGCATATTGATGAATTTTGCATACAGATTTTGAAATTTGTACTGTTGGATCGTTTTATACTTGGAAGGCTAAAATTTTGCCATGTTTAGGACCTAGCAGTGTGTAAATTTTATATTTTGTAGATGTCAGATATGGGTTACAGACCAGTCTTAACATGTCATAGCCTCGTTTCTGTGTAGTGCTATCTCTTTGTGCTGCCTTGGCTGGCTACATGTGTGCACCTTTTCCTGATCAGCTGTGCACATGAGAAGTTTTTGTTATGTGTCCCCCACGTTCCTCTAACTTGTTTTGCTTCCAACCCCGGTCTTCAGTTCTTCTACCATAGTGCAATCTTGTGGGGAGCAGCAAGGATATGAAGATTTGTTTTTTTCTTCTTCATTAGTAAGTAATCTTTGAATTATAATATCCTGTATTTTGTGTGAGTGGAGTTTGTATCTTTTCTTTTTGAATAATATGGCTAACATTCATGGTGAATAGGTGACAGAGCACAAAGGTCATAGGTCCAAAATTTTGGAGACCTGTTTAATTTTATTAGACTCCATACTTAAGGTCTGAATCTGTAATCAAATAATCCTTTCAAAAGTTTTTATTCAGAACAGAATCTCTTAGATAAGAGAATATGAACCTACTTCTTCCCTAGATGGCATTAACAAAATAATGCCATCTTTGTATTTGAAGAATAGTACTTTGTTCTTAATTAAAGCTAAATAAAAATTTTGTTTTGAGAATTTTCGTGTTTGCTAGAGAACAAAACAGAATGGGGAATTACTTTTCTGTATTTCATCTCCTTGCCTTTCGTATAGTTTTCCTTTCATTGAAAACCCTATTCTGCTTGCTTATGTTTGCTTCTTTTCCTTCTTCTTTTTAATTTATGTTTTTTACCTTAATCTGTTGCCAAGCTATTATTACTTTCTTTACTGTATCTCATGGATTGTTTTTCTGATGCAGTAAGCATTTGGGCAGATCCAGCTAAGATTCTGGTTTATATCAGTGTCTACATTGGTGATTTCTTAAAACCTACAGTAAGTCATTGTTTGAAATAGCTGCTTTGATTTCATAGTTTACAAACCAGTAGTAGCTCCCATTTGCCTTTTTTTCTCATCAAGTAAAAGTTCCTGACCATGTTGGTCATAGTTTAGCAGCCTGCTGCTTCTCTGTTTGTCTACTTTCTTCTTTTGACAACCCAACCTTTTCATCTGCTTTTATTCTTTTTTATACACATTGCCCCAAATTTTTCATCTTTATAGTCATATCTTCTACGCTGCATCCTAAGTCACCTTTAAAATTTACCTGCAACCTAGAATCTTTTTCAAAGCATTTATTGAAAAACAAATTTGAGAACTTTTTTCATTTATTCAGATTTGCCAGTTCTTTTTTGATGGGTATTTGCAAGGTGTGTACATAAGAAGTAACTTTGTCCATTAGTTGTCATATGTAAATAATGAACTGTTTAGGGACAAGGGATAAGTCATCACAAGTGGTAGAAAGGACTAAATGGAAAGAACCATTCCTTATCCTCTGTCATTGTAACCTGAGACACAAGTCATTTCACTTTTTATAGGTGGTGATCTATGAAACTGAGATTATATCTGCCCTAAAATGTTTCCTTTTTTAGTTTTATGAGAGATGCTATAATATTTATGTTGTAGTAGTTTCTGGGCTGAAGGTACAAATTAGGGAATTATCAGCATAAAGATGATATTTAAATCTGTGGAAATGGATGAGATTGTCTAGGGGTACAGGATGGTGTAACTAGAGCAGAGTAGAGGACTCAGTACCATACCTTAAGGAATCTTAACGTTCTTTGGACAGAGGAAGAGGAATCCTAGAGTAAGGCTACTGAAGTTGTACACAGAAAAGTAAGGTCATTGGCTGAGTAATAAAGCCAAAGGAGAGTGATATCACCAAATCCAAGTGGAGTGAAGAATGTTACATTAAGGAGAGATTGTTACATGTTGACTAGTTAGGAACCATGGAACAGGGAAGTATACATTGTTTTTGGCAACATGGAAGTTCTAGGTTGGAGGTGGGAACCTGTGGCCTTTTAGGTCCTTAAGTGTGGCCTTTTGACCGAATCTAAATTTTACAGAACAAATCCTTTTATTTTTATCAATACATTTTTGTTCACCCTTTATATTTTTATTTTATTTTTAAAATGAACGTATTTAAAATGCCAAAGAATAAAGTAAGTTTCAATGAACTAATCCTCCCAGATTAACCAGAACAATGAGAATATTAGTAAATCATAATGGCTAAATTGACAGTTGCTGTGCTCATGAT
Organism: Mirza zaza; assembly: GCA_008750895.1. Classification (NCBI taxonomy): domain Eukaryota; kingdom Metazoa; phylum Chordata; class Mammalia; order Primates; family Cheirogaleidae; genus Mirza; species Mirza zaza. The sequence goes on along the minus strand of VSMD01116077.1, from coordinate 23,644 downwards.
TTAGTTCTAACTTCCCCTGACTGACTGGCGCCACTACTACACAAGGCTGAGTGACAAGAGTTTATGGGGGTCTAGAACACCAGTCTGTTACCAGCTCTTGACAGCGGTGCATTGTGTTTCTGTTTGAAGTAGAATTTGTGAATAGTTGCACAGCTTGACAATGTTTTTTAATTCTGTCTGCTTAACAACCCATCATGTCAAAGAAGACCGAGAGAATGCTAAAGAAAGAAACCAGATTTTTAAATGAGGATTGGGAATTGCAGTATTATCTTGTTTCTGCCAAAGATAAGTTGATTTGCTTGCTTTGTGATACTGCAATATCAACATTAAAGAAATTCAATGCTCATCAGCATTATAACACTCATAAGGACCACATATATTTTAAATTATGTGGGGAGGGACAAAAGGTTGTATTGCAGGAATTAATAGATGAAAAAGACAAAGACAATTCTCTCAAGCAGCAGTAAGACCTGGAAATAATGCCATTGAAGCACCTTATAAAGTAGCTTATATGTACTTGGGGAAAAGGGCAAGCCATTCACTTATGTAGAAATTGTGAAAGAATGCATTTTGAAGTTACAGGATGCATAGACACCGATAATGTTTCAAAGTACAAACCAACTGCCTCTTTCAAGGAGAACTATATAACAGATGGGCAGCGTGATTAGCCTTCAACTTAACAGAACAACTTCATACAATACTTCAAAAGGAAAATATATATTATTCAATTGCTTTGAATGGATCAACTGATACTGCTGACTTGGTGTAGGTTTTATACTTCATTCAGGTCATAACAGAAGATTTTCTTTGCTACAAAGAGTTACTTTGGGCACTTTTGCAAGCAGAACATGGGGAATAGATATCAACAGCTTTCAAGATAAATATCTTGAAGTTGGACTGATTTTGGCAAATTTAGTGAGTATATGTCAGATAGTGCACCTTCCATGACAGGAAAACATGAAGGGTTTATTGTACAAATTAAAAAAGTATTAACAGATCCAGATGCTCTCATTTCTTTTCATTGTATCTTGATCAGCAAAATCTCTGTGCTAAGGCTACTATTTTAAGTGACTCTTTGCAACATGGCATCATTAGTTTCATACCATGCTAAAGTTGAATGATGAAGTATTCAGGGTGGATTTGCCTTATTATTCTAAAGTGCATTAGCTATAGCAGGGACAGGTGTTAACCAAAATGTTATCTCTGTGAGAACAGATAGTTAACTTTTATGAAGAATGGAATCAGCAGTGTGAATTATTGAAAGATTTCTGTAGTAATGTAGCATTTCTCTGTGATATGTCAAATCAGAATGACTGGAATATTTCTTTGCAAGGTAAAACTAAATCTATATATGATATGTGGAAAAAAATCCAAACATTTTGGAAAAAAACTATCTTTTTTCAAAACACTTCCTCAAAAGGAAATTTTGGATGGACATTTTTCCCCAGTTAGCAAAAGTCATTGATGAGCAGGATGATATATGCAAATCATTTGAAGAATACACAGCAGTTATAGACCTATTAATTGGAGAATGCTGTGAAAGCTTCACTGACTTTGAGAATCATGACATCACAGTCAAATTAGCATTTGTTCCTCACCTAGTTGATACCACCAAGGCACCTAAAGAACTACAGATGGAATTGATTGAGCTCTCAGTAGATGACATTTTAAAGTCATTGTTTTATGCCAAGAAAGATCCGATTGAAATATGGAAAAATATAGTAGAATACCCATGCCTTTGGCAACATGCTCTAAAAATGCTTTCTTGCTTTTTACCTCCTTACTGCTGCAAATCTACATTCTCCTACCTAACCAAGTCAGGACGCCCTTACAGTCACAAATGACTGATACCCATTTAGAGAATCAACTGAAACTGCAAACCTCCAGGCTGCAACCAAATATTCAAATGCTTTCCAACAAAAAGTAGACACAACAAAGTCATTAAAATGTTAGTTAACTTTAAAATTAAATAGTTTTTATTTTTTCAAAATATTAACTACATAGTAGTTATATTTTTATAAAATAATGTACATTTTGAAGTATATCTAATTGAAGTTTCTTGGATGTGGCCTTATTTGATTACAGCTAAATTAATACAGCCTTCCAACATAAAATTTCTCCACCCCTGTTCTAGGTGACCTTGACTGGATAAATTTCACCGAGTGATGGAAATGGCCATATTGTAATAGGTTAGAAAATAATTAAGGTAAAGTAGAGATAACATTTCTTGTAAACTACTCATTTAAGAGCTATGTTTTGAGGAAGAACAAATAAATGGAGCACTAACTGGAGGCATTTGGGACCTAGGGATGTTTGTTTTTTAGATGAAAGATACTATTTACAATCCTAAGTAACATGGGGAATACTTTTTTGAATCAGTGATATCCGTGATTCTTTTATATGTGAATTTAATTAAGCTGAGAGCTGATAGTAAAATATTGAGACAGATAAGTAAAGAAATAGGTTAGGCTTAATTTGGATGTCTGAATATGAACTCTAAATTTATCATGTTTTCTTCAAAAAATGGTTTCCTAATCATCTTAATCACTAACGCATGGTATGTGTGGCACTGGTACGTTATACGTTTTAAAGGAATGATTTTTTTTCCCAATTAATTTACTGTTGTCAGTCAATCATCAGATATCTTGAGTCCTGTGTGACAATTAATTAGGCTATAATTCTGTGTTTTTTCCTTACTGGCTTCTAAACTGGAAATAAACTTAGAAATCAGGAATCAAAATTATTAGCTTTTTTAATGGTAAGGCTGCATTGAAGAACTTGACTTGGAACTGGGCCAAAATTAGACATTGGACTTCCTTAACTCCCTAACCCCTTGAATTGAATTTAACAACCTATCAGGGACAGTATAGCTGGAACTCCAGGCCTCTTCTAAAATACAAGAAAGCTTTATTCCAGTGAGTTTACCATTCAATTTTCTTGTTGGTAGGAGTGAGCAGGAGGCTTGGCCATTAATGAAAAATGACTTTTAAAACATTAATGCATCCCACTAGGGACAAAAGGGTGTTGCCAATATTAGTTATTCATCCTTCCTTTGGGAGGACTGACTAAGGGCTAGAGTAAAGAGCATAAGCTTCTTCCAAAGTACTTACCCCAAGACTGTGAAAAGTGTTTATGGGAGTTCTATTTTATGGGACAGGCAGGAACTGTGGGTTGGGTCAAAAAGTTTACTGTTTACACAAAGAATAGGGTTTAGACCTTACTTTTAAAGAGCTCAAAATGATTAGGGATGTTAAGTATTAAACTTGGTGTAATATAATGGAAAGATAGAGGAAGAAGCAATTAATTTTGACTTGAAGGATTCAGAATGAGTAGGATTCAAAGGATTGAATGAAAGCAGGGATTGGCAAACTTTTTCTGTAAAGGGCCAGGTAGTAAATATTTTAGGCTTTGAGAGCTACCTGGTCTCTATTGCAACTACTTATGCTTGTGTTGTAGTGCAAAAGAAATACATAATTGAACGAGCATGGTTGTGTTGCAATAAAAATTTTATTTCTAAAAATAGGTGGATTTGGCCTGCAAGTCATAGTTGCTGATCCCTGAGTTAAAGGATGCAGCAGGAAAGTAGGGTGGAGGGAACAGGGAGAGGGATATTATAAGTGAAGATAAATAAGTTAAATAATGATATATTCTGAAAATATTCAACATTATAGGGTCATTGGAGTGTAGAGTGGGAGTAAGAAGTAGGACTTGAAGTATAAATTATGGCCTCTCTAAGGAGGAATTATGAGCCTTTGAAGCTTTTTTTTTTAAATGGGTAATAAGGATGATCAGATAAATCAGCTTATTTTCATTTGGAACATCTGTTGTTGGTTCAGGTTTGAGGGGGTTTTTGTTTGCAATAGTTTTAAGAAGCTCAAATTAAAGCAGCCCTTTTAAGTCAAAACTGGGAAAATGAGCAGTTTTTGCTTCAGTATATTAAGACATTGGATTGCTGAAATACTGTCAAATAGCATCCTTCTTTTCTCCCTGGGCTCTGAACAACTTGGAAAATAAAACAAGGAGAAAGATGAAAGCCAAAATACCCTCTATTACTGATACAGGCCAGATTTGAGGAATAGCTTTGTGGAAGAGTCAGGTGATCTGGGGTAGGCCAATTTATCCATCCAGTCCTAGGCACTCTAGAGAAGCAGAGCAGAATATGAATCTTTGCAAGTATGTTCTTCTTTGATAGCTCATTCTCAAGAGCGAGAGGAATAAAACTGAGCTTTGTCTGCTCAGTTCTGCATTCAAAATCACCCATCAGGTAAGTCAACTTTACTTACCTAGGAGTGAAAAGAGGCTCAGATTGTGCTTCTGAAGCATCCTTTCTCATAGAAACCAGGAGCAAGGAAAAAGTCTTGTGGCTCTAACAATCAGGGTTAATTTTTACAGGGTTGTATCTGGGGATAAGTATACTGGAAACTATACAGTCATTATTTTACTGAAAACAAGTCAAACTTACATGTTCTTGATATTTTAAAAAATACTTAATTTTAGTGTTTGAAACAGTTAACTATATTTTTTAAACTCTCAAAGTAAAATTAGTAGGGGTTTTTTTTTTCTTTTTTAAACTCCCTGGATTTTCTATAGGTCTATGTAAGATACTTATGTAAAGTGCATGTTTGACTAGAAAAGAAAGACAAGGCTTCCTTATGTTTTCATAATTTTCATTTGACTTTTTAAAGAAGAAATTAGTATAAAAGAATAGAGCACTGTTTCTTTAAGTGGAAAAAAAGCATGTATTTTTGACAAATACATTACTCTTTTAATTAGCTCAAATTATAGGTGCTTATATGTTTCTTCACTGGTATTTCCTTTTTCAAAATATCATCAGTTGCTCTTCAATGTCTTTTTCATTTTCTGAACAATTGAGTACTAAAATTATTAAGTGGGACCAAACAAAGGTGTAGTTATCAATACTGGACAAGATGTATGGGAGACAGAGCCATGTTCAGCAGGAGGAGTGGGATGTCAGAGCCTGACAGGGTGAAGAGAGCATCCACGTGGGTTGATGAAGTTGTGAGGGGTGAGAAGCATGTCTGCATAGAAGGGTATGCTAACACAGGATGTCAGAGCCTAAGCAGGTCTGGTATCTATGAAGGAGAGTGTCCTGGTATGGGGGAGAGTCGGGTGGTTGAGCAAGGGGTGTCCAGAATAGAACAGGGTCAGAGGATGAGGAGGGCATCTGTTTGGGATGGGAAGTTACTCTACATGAGCTCTCAAGGCCCCAGCAGATTTCAAGAGGGTATTGAGGTGTCTGTGTAGAACTGCAGCCTGGTGTGGGCTTATGGAGGCTCAGATGGGATGAGAAGAGAGTCTATGCATGGAGATATCTGAGTACAGGGTATCAGCCTGAGGGGGGCAGGGAAGGCATCTCACTGGAGGGTCAGCACAATAAGGGATGTCAGAGCCTGACAGGGTAGGGAGGATACTCTTGTAGGAGGGGTACCAGGAATGAGGGATAGGGGCCTGAACAGAATGAGAAGATTTTACACATGGGGTAGGAGTGTTGGGGCCGAGACGGCTGAGGAGAGGGTATCTATGTAGAGAAGGGGAGACAGCCACAATGAGAGATTGGTTATATACTGGGAGATTGATCAAAATAAATATTAAAGATAAATAAATAAATACTAAAGATAGTGGGAGCCAGGCCTTCTCTTGTCTGAAAAGGGAATTACAAGTATGGAAATAGGGAAAACTAGAATGCTGCCTATAGTGTTGGATTGGAAATGAGGTATTGGTGTGAACTTGTGGTTTTCACTATATATAGGTATAGAAATATAGAAGTATTAATAAATGTGTGTGTAGGTATATACGCGTGTGTGTAGATATATATGCACAGTGTACTGGTCATTGAGAAGGGGCTTAGGAGCTGTGATCCCCCAATAGCAGTGAGCATAATGTATCATTGTTAATTTCCTGATGTTAATAGTTTTGTAAGAGAATGCCTTTATAAGGAAATACTTATTAAAGAATTCAAGCATGATGGGACATTATGTGGACTATTCTCAGATGGTTGGGAAAATAAAAGTTTTTCTTACTATATTTAAAATGTTTTCTATAAGTTCAAGATTGTTAACAAAAAAAAGTATTTAAAACCAATTTCATTCCTCTACATATTATGTTCTTGTGAATTTATCACTTTCAGCCCTTAAAACTACATTGTTAATAACATATAAATTGTCTGTCTTATAGGTTTTTCAGCACCAAGAATTGCTCTTTGAAATAATGATAACTAATATTTATTGAGTGCTTACCATATCTTAGGCATATGTTAAGTTTTTATGCATATTATCATGTTTAATTTTCATGTACGAAATAGTAAAATTTTTATCTTCATTGTACAAATGAGGAAATTGAGGCTTAGAGAGAGGCTTAGTGACTTGCCTAAGACTTTTCCACTTAGTAAATATGAAGGTAGAATTCACTTCCAGGTCTATATTTCTATCTTAACCAGTATACTAGGTCAAACGGTTAAAAAATTAGCAAGTCTTACCCTCCTGGTCAGATTGTTTTATTTAAAACTGTAGTGATGCTGTTCTTGTTTTATTTTAGAACCTTGAATTTTAGGAGTGGGGGAAAAGTATCCTGGATTTACGTCTCCTCGGCCTTTTGTTCCTGCCCTGGATTTAGAACAGGGGCTTCTGTATTTGAATACACATTAACAGAGTTAAGGATTCCTTTGAGATGGGTTAATCAGAGAATAATATCCCCAAATTTCTTTCTTGCTCTTACAATTGGAAATGGGTGGTGAGAACGTGGAGTTAGTGGGACAAGGTTGTTCCATAGTAGATTACTGATGTTAAGTTTTAGTGTGGGTATAAAATTACTTTCTATCCCAGTTCTAAGAATCATGAGCATCTTTTCATCTCTTTGGAACGTTCCTCAAAAATGGCAAATGATCAAATAAAACATAGTCAGATTGTAAATGTTTTTAAAATACTGTCCTAAGGAATTTTGTCCTTATTTTGATATTTAGTTGAGATTAAATTGGTATTTTTGTTAGTTTTTAAGCAGTGGCATTCATAAGAATGCTACTTTCCACATTCCATTCAGTGAATTTACTGTTGGAGTTCTCTTTTATACCCACCCTAGGCAAACCCTGATTACTCTTTTTTGGGGGGAAATCAGAAGCTTTCCTAGAATACTGTTTGAAGATGTGGGCAAAATTTTTAAAAATCATTATGGAAATTTTGAAATATAGGCAGAAATAGGAATAGTGAATCTCTGTTTCCATGACCCAACTTTAATGATATAACAAATTCTGGCCCAATTTTTAATGTAAAAATTATCAATCAAAACCAAACATTTTATATGTTGGTTGTCTAATGTACTATATAATTCATTCCATGTTCTAATGTGAGTCAACCCAGATTATACATTTTCTTGCAGTTGTTGTGAATTTATACCAGAATAGTAAAAAGTATTATCATGATGTCTTACTGTTGCTTTTAGCTTAATGTTAACTATTTTTGGTTAATTATGAACCAAAAAAAGTTGAATTCTAGACCCTAGGAGCTAGGATGGGGGAAGAGGGTCATAATGAGAGCAGCTTCTTTATGTTCTGCAGTTCGAATAGCTCTAAAGCCAGTAAGAAGAAATCATCGCTTGTGTCTGGGATCTGTCTGACATTTTATATTCATCTAGCAAACCAAAGAAGGTGTCACTTACTAATAGACTCATCGCGTATGCTGAACAGCAGTTCATTGTTTTTCAAGCTTGTGGAGCCACCAAATTAACAGTGTTGTAGCTAAGGTGTAGAAATTCCTCAGAGCATTCATCTTATTTGGTTGTTGTTGAAATAACAATAACTTAATAAAAAATTTTTCATATTTGTGTTAAATATTTGTTGGCAATCGTGATAATTTGGTATTTATGTTTTGGGTGTTTATTAAAGATCCACACCAAATTAATTTATGCCTTGGAAAATCTGAATTTTAGGAGATACTAATATATATATTTTATATATGTGTGTATATATAGAGAGAGATATAGATGTGTGTATAAGTCTATATCTACACACACATGTATAATTTGTAGTTGGTAACAGTTATGATTCTGGGAGACTTAGTTTTTAGTTTCATTTTTATGAACAGTTGAAAATTTCATGTCCTGTTGCCATTTATGTAGAGTTAAAATTTTATAGGAAGTATTACATTGTGATGTTGTAGTAAATTGTGATTTTGGAGTTTATACATTATGTTCATATTGTAGGTGTCACTTGTTAACTGTGTAACTCTGAGAAAATTATAAGCTATTCTCTCAAAAATTATGTACTGATTTTCATATCAGTCCCTTTCTCATTCTTCCTTTCTCTGTGTATTGGACCTTGCTCTGCAAGATTGTTGATAGCGCCTTTCTTCCTGATATCTTTTCTTTTTTTAAGCTTCACATCTTTTTTTCATTGGATAATTTTCCTAAACTCAAATGTGTTTATATTACTCCATGTGTAAAAATCTTCATTGGTTGCCAATAACCTTAGGATAAATTCCTAAATTCATATTATGATTTAGAAAGCTCAGCATAACCTGCTCGCTATATACTGCTTTAGCCTTTTTGTTTCTCATGCTACCTTGAGCACCACCATCAAACAGTATAATAATAGTAGCATAGTAATAATAGTAGCTAACATTTAATGACTACCTGTTAGTATGCCAGATATGAGCTTTACATGTACTATGTCCTTTAATCCTCACAATAATCTTGAATATAGATATTGTTTTTAGCATTTTACAGAGTCATGCTGAACTCTTTGGATCCTCAAGTACTGTGCATCTGGGCTTTTGCATATTTATTTTCTCTTTCTGGATTACAATAGCTGCTGTTCCATTGCTGCTTTTTGTAAACATGTTTTGTTTTTTAAAAATAACTACATAGAAAAAAGTATCAGACGAATAAACTTTCACCTTAATAAACAAGTAAACATGCTATCGTAACTACCACCATATGAAGAAATAGAACCCTGCAGAAATGCCCTTATATCCCTACCGAATCACTAATTCCTCCCTCCCCCCAACCAGAAATGTGAATAGTATTCTGACTTCTTAATACAATAGATTATTTTTGCCTATTTTGGGAAACTTTCTTTAAATGAGATTATATAGTATGTGTTCTTTTGTGTTTAACTACTTTATTCTTTACTACAAAGAAGTTATTTTGTTTATGTGGTTCATTCATGTGGTTGCCTATAGATATAGTTTATTCTTTTTCAGTGCTCTATAATATTCTAATACATAAATGTAATATTCATCTAGTCTTTTAAAGTGTATTTGTTTTTTTGCAATTTATTACAAACAATACAGTGAACATTTTTGTACATTTATACATTCTTAATTTTGGTCCAGCTCCTGGAATATTTTTAAACTTCATTTTAGCTGAGTAGATTTCACTTTTTCCAGGAATCTTTTTTCAGCCTCTCCAGATTTGGGATTTGTACCCTTCTGTGTGCACTGATATCACTCTCTCTTCTGTCATAAACGTTTATGCTATTTTGTATTAATAATTGCTTGCTTTTTCTCATCAAGTTCAAAGAAAATATGTGTATGTATGTGTGCATGTGAGCAAAGAAAAGTTTTATTTTCTCCTTCCGTGTCTTCCTGGCACCCACTGAGTACTTAACAATTGTTGAGTGAATGAGTTTTCAATACATTCACTCTTTTTATGCTAAACAGTTAACATAAGCATAAATCTAATAGAAATTGGGTAATAAACTTTCTATGCCTTTGCTCTGTTCAGTTAGATGTGCAGAGTTAAAATAGGTTATTATCAAATTATGTAAAGAATTTTTAATGTGGCAGGCATCTGTGTTGTCCCTTTTGTACATTCGTTCTACCACACAGCTATTTTATAAAGTATTTTCAGACATTTTCTTTATAATTCATGGCACATTTAACAACCTTATTTGTGACAAGTTTAGTATTTGTCCTTCAAGGGTGGTCTTGAGTTTTGGAAATTGCCAAAAGACATTTGTAACCAAGACTGGGGAATTTTATGAATGAGAAACTGTATCAAGTGAGTTGAGATTTTAAGAAACTTTGACTCTCCTCCCCTACCTCCCAACCACTGTGGCCTTAGAAACACTTTCTTTTTACAGAATTAAGTCACTGAATTTAGGTAAAGTTAAGTCATTGAGATAAGCCAGAGTGTATAGTATATTGTGCTTTTGAGTTTCCTATGCCTTTAAAACTGATTACTCTTTCACGTTACTTATCTTTGTATAGTGATGTGCCACATAAGAACATTTGGGTCACCGATGGACTGCATATACAATGGTAGTCCCCTAAGCTATAATAGAGTTGAAAAATTCCTGTTAAATAGTGACATCTTAGCCATCATAATGTTGTAGCATGATGCATCACTCAGGTGTTTGTGGTGATGCTAGTGTAAACAGACCTGCTGTCTTGTCAGTCATAAAAGTCTAGCACATAGTATGTGTAGTACATAATACTTGATGATGATAATAAATGATTATGTTACTCATTTATGCATTACTATACTGTACTTTTTATCATTATTTTAGAGTGTACTTCTACTTATTTTTTTAAAAAAAGTTAACTGTAAAAGAAGCTCAGGCAGGTCATTCAGGAGGTATTCCAGAAGAGGGTTTTGTTGTCATAGGAGATGATGGTTCCATACATGTTAGTGCCCCTGAAGTCCTTCCAGTGGAATAAGATGTGGAGGTGGAAGACAGTGATATTGAAGATATGGACCCTGTGTAGACCTAGTTGTTAGTGTGTGTGCTTGTCTTAGTTTTTAACAAAAAGTTAAAAAAAATTAAAAATAGGAAAAAGTTTATAGAATAAGAAAATATTTTTGTACAGCTGTACGATGTATTTGTGTTTTAAGCTACATCTTAAAATAATTAAAAGTTTATAAAGTATAAGAGTTAAAGTACACTAAGGTTAATAATTATCGACAAAGAAAACTTTTTAAAAAATAAGATTAGTGTCCCCTAAGCATGTAGTGTTTATAGTCTACAGTCACATGCAATAATGTCCTAAGCTTTCACATTCACTCACCGCTCACTAACTGACTCACCCAGAGCAACTTCCAGTCCTGCAAGCTCCATTCATGGTAAGTGCCCTCTACAAGTGTACCATTTTTTATCTTTTATTCCGTATTTTTACTGTACCATTTCTGTGTTTAGGTATGTTTAGATACACAAACCTTACCATTGTGTTACAGTTGCCTACAGTATTCACACATTAACATGCTGTGTAGGTTTGTAGCCTAGGAGCAATTGGCTATACCATATAGCCTAAGTGTGCAGTATGCCATACAGTCTAGGTTTGTGTAAGTACACTCTATGATGTTCATACAATGAAAAAGTCATCTAACAACACATTTCTCAAAATGTATCCCCTTGTTTATATGCAATGCATGACTATAATCTATATGTATTATTTCTTTAATTCATATGCTTATTTTTATATTTTTAGCCCTGTTTATCATGAATTTGTCTTCTCTGAAATTAAATTTTTCATCTCTGTTTTAACCATCCTGTCCATTACTAATGCTTCTCCCTCACCTCAGTTAAATAATAATGGTACTGTACCTTTTACCATCTTTGTCCCACTTTCTCTTAGGCTTTAGCTCTTTATTCTTGCTCATCTCAGATATTGTATGTAATGTTTATTGATCTTGTCTGCTTCTTTGTCTCTTTCCCACTAAACTATAAGTTTAAGGCAGGTATTTATTAGGAGCTCTAAAAATGTTTTCTTAGATATATGAAGACTTTGTTACTTGTTTTAGTGTTTTCTAAAGCATTGTCATTTGGTACAAATGCTTATTTTTTACATTAGTCATCTTATTAAACACTGTTGTTCTTCTTTATTGAAAAAGCATTATGTTAAGTCTAGATAGATGGTCCTTCCTTCTTGTCAGCCAAATCTTCTGTCAGCCATAAATTCAACTACATTTATTAGGTATATTACTATCACTGTCACAGCAATACAAAGGCAGTAATATTGTCCTTTTTGTCAAGGAGCTAAACATTTTGGCTCCTCCTCTCCCAAAAGTCTGATGTTGTAAATCAAATTAGAATGTTAATATGGTTGGAGAATGTGGTGTTGGTAACAATGAATTCTGACAAATAAGATTAGAGAAGGCTCTGAGATACCATTTAGACAGTACTTACTTATGTATCAGGTCTTTGTATTTTATGAATAATATGAACAAAGTATTGTTTAATATATTATAGTGAAGTAATTGTTAGCTAGTGATAAAGCTAGAAGAAAATGTTTTAGATTAGTTTGGGAGATGGGACTCTTGACAGTTGAACAAGCATGGGGAAAAGACATTTCAGATATGTGCAAAAAACTCAGATGTGTAAACAACATGATGTAATGGGTTAGTTATTTCTTGTAAGTGGCATATAATTTACTTATGATGGGATGATACAAAATGAGGTTGGAGAATAGGTAGGAGTTAGATCAAAGAAGACCACGTATGCTATCTTAGAACATTTATGATTTATCTTGTAGGCAGTAGAGATCCCTTGAAGAATTTTAAGTAGAATTAGTCTTTTCTTCTGAATGGTAAAAGTTGATTGGAACAGTGATTCCAATATCCATTATAAGAGCCTTGATAATAAGAGATTCTTATAAACCTAAAATATTTTGTACCTCTGGGAACAGTGTTCCACAGAGGTGAATCTTTAAGGCAACAAATTTGCTATTTGGAATTATAAAACTTTTTATTTATGAACTACATCAGGCCTCCAGAAGTTGTACAGATTAATATAATGTATATTCAAGCACCTTCTATCTTAAGGAATAAAATATGACAAATGAAATTGAAATAACATCTATAATTTGCCAGTCCCATTCCCTTTCCTCTATTCTGGATATACATATTTTTTTCTCGCTATCAGTCTTCTATATAGCATTCACAGTCTATTTGCAAAGTTATTTCAATGTAAGGAACAAGTTATACTTTATGTATTAGGTATCTTTCATAAAAGTACACATTGAGTGTTTCCGTGTCGGATTATTTTCAGTGCTCAACAAACCTTTCATTTAAATTGTTATAAGTTTCCTCTTAAGGCATATTATTAACCCCAGATTTTGTCTTTTCATTTCTATATAAATCTAGATTTTTAACTACTAGATTTGCATAAAATGAGGCCTATTGGTGCTATAAATATGAATATTCTAGTATTATAGCTTTATAAGAGTAACTTAACTATGTCTCAAGCCAAAAATCTTCACTTCTCTCACTGCAACCTTAAAAGAATGAGCTGCGTCACTAATTATTTCCATTTAGTTGTATTAATGTTGATCAAAGCTATCTCCTTTCACTCAAGTAAAGTAAAAGATAAAGGGAAATAATATGAGCACAGCTTAATTAGAATATGTCTCCTGAATTTGTGCTTATGTACTAAGGTAGAAGTAAATTTAGTTCAGACATTTGAATGGTATCTGGTAACATCTAGCATTTGTTTATCGCCTTTCATTTTACCAAGAAATTTCATGCAGAATAACTCTATACCTGGAACACAATGTGTTTTACTAAATGTTTTAATAAAACATGTCTTCAATATATGAGGTGTTAATAATATTCTAAGTCTTATAGAAAAGGAATTAGTGATTTGTCTAGGATCACTACAGCTAATACCATGGCATATCTGGGGCTCCAGCCTATGTTTTAACTTCATATCCATTACCAACTTATATTTTATGAGAGGGCAAAACAGACTTAAATGAGATAAAAATCAGGATGCTAATGAGAGATTGAGACCAGTTTCGTCAGTAGGTAGCGATTAAGAAGCATTTAAATTTAGTGAAATATTCTGTCAAATCAACTGTGTTTAAGCTTTCAAGAGGGTAACCATATATCTTGTACATGTGCATATTCTTCAGTAATTCCCTATGACTGGTTTGGTTTCCATTTATTACATAAGTGTAAATTAGGTAAATAGGTGGACAATTAAGGTGTTCCTTGGATTTTTCTCCAACATTAAATGTGGCCTGATTGAGGGGTTTGTGTGTTAGCAGGAGTTGGTGTTAGGGAATAGCATGGTATGAGATGGAATATTAATTTTTCTTCTATTATGTACTGAAATGCTGAATATTTATAATAAAATGACTATTAGCAATTAAAATAGAAAAAAAACTTTTAAATGGTAATTTTAAAGTAGTTTGATTCTGATACTTGAAGAAGACTTGTTTAAATTGAGAATGAGGCTACATCTTCCACCTAGGAACTAATGAGGTCTAAGTCTGTGTAATAAAGACTTTTTTTAACATGCAGATCTTTCCTGATGTATTTGTTTAATTTATGCCCACATATCCAATCAAAACCAACTTCTTTAGTATCCACCACTCAAAACAAAACAAGAGAAAAAAAAAACCTCATGGATTTTCTGTCTTAGTGAATGTTTATCTACTCTACGTCTCAAGCCAAAAATCTTCACTTCTCTCATTGCAACCTTAAAAGAATGAGCTGCGTCACTAATTATTTCCATTTAATTGTATTAATGTTGATCAAAGCTATCTCCATTCACTCAAGTAAAGTTATACTGCCTAAATTTATGCCTTTTCTCTGATATATTTCTGCAAGCTTTCTAACCATCTTGTCTTCATTCTTTCCCATTTCAGTCTGTTTGCCACTGCTGCTTGAGTGATTTTTTCTGAATGCAAAGGTAATCCTGTTTCTTGACTTCTTAAAGGCCTTCCATGGCTCATTCTGGCTCTCAGGATAAAAATTAACTATTTGGCAAATGTGCTGCTAGGCTCTTCAAGATCTGTGTCTGCATCTTTTCAGCCTTTTATATTGCCTTGCTTTCACATTGCATTCTTTATTCCTGCCATATTTTTTCAATTTTTAGACATGGGCATTTAACTTTAAATTAATTAAAACTAAATAAAATTTTTAAATTAGTTCCTTAGCTACTATATCGAACAGCACAGATTCAGGATATTTCCGTCATTACAGAAAATTCTATTGGCTAGTGCTATTCTTGAACATATCAAGTCTTGTCCTTATGTCTTTATACATGCTGTTCTCCTTTTCTAAAATATTTGATGTGCCCTTCCTTGTTTTGCCTAGCTAACATTTACTCTTCTTTTAAGACTTAGCATAAGCATCATCATTTCTGGAAAATCTTCCCAGGCACCTTCTTTTCCTATCTCCTCCAGCCCTGAAGTCTGTGTTGTTACCTTTTGTTTTAATGTCTGTTGCATTTAAATCCAGGAATCAGTATTTAATAGCAAACTTCTAACAAAGTATTGAAATTTTATATAAATTATAATTTTATTTATATTGACTATGGTGTATATATTTACCAGCATGGAAGTAAAAGAGACACTTAAATGGATTTATCATCCAAGTACTGACTGAAGAAGTACTTCATTAAATAAGTATGTGCTTAAGAAAAGACAGAGTGAGTTTGTTATGTAGGTTAAAGTTATCAGATCTGCTACTTAAGTGATAATTGCATACATTTAATCACATTTTAAAACATAGAGCTGAATCTGGAAACTCAAGAATCTGTTGAAAGATAAATAGATAAATTTATAGGTAGGTAGAAAAACATTGTATCAGAATGATACAATGTAATGAAAATAAGGTGAATTTCCATTACGAAAACATAGTATTAAATCCCATCAGGTCAGCTTTAATAATTAGTATTATGATTAGCAGAGCAGGGAATTTAGAAAGCACATCAGCATGGTACTTACTCTCAAGTATGGTTACTTGTCATCAGCAAGATTTACTTCTGCTCTACTTAGTTACCCACTACACTCTGTATCTCACCATAACTAGGTATGTTTCACTTCTGTAATCATAAATCTAGATATACTTCTGTTTGAGGGTGAGTGTGAGGAGAGATTAGATTCAGCACAGTTTAGGGCTTCAGAAATGGTATTAGTGGGCCAAAGAGAACACAAGACAATATGATTTTTTTTTCCTCCCTGAGGAAAGGCTTCAAATTTTTGCTTGGGAATGGTCTTGTGCCCTGAAAAAGGGGTAAAAGGCTTGCTCTTTCTCTGCCTATTTGTAATCGATTTGGTGACTATATTTTCATACCAGAGATCTGGATGCATCTTCTAAAGAGAGGTGGGTTTTTTGATTGTGGTTTTGATTCGGAGTTTGTTAATCCATCTGGCAAAATGAGGCTATTGTGGAATAGATTAGGATGCCAAATATGTATTAGAATGCTACTTTATGGCTTGTCTTATGGGAACAATAGATTTCCCAAGGTATTTCTGATTTCAAATATTCAAATTTAGAATGTATAACTATCAGAACCCAGTTTTCTGAACTCAGTTGAGTTTATCTACATTTGCAGTTTAGAAAGGCTCCTTTGATATAGCTTAGAATTGATACTTAAATTATATGACACAAATAAGTATAGTAGGCATTTAAAGATGAACAGATGTTCTGTTAATGAGGAATAGTTTAATTAGGTGTGCTTTTTTAAAATATGCAGAATTTGAGTTAGACAAAAAGGATGAGAGGGACAAGGACTAGAAGCCTTTAACGGCAGATAAAAAGGAGTTTGGGAATAAAAGTGAGACAGGATAAGAGCATCTGACTAAAGTGAAGAATTGACTAGTGATGATGTTACCACCCAGCCAGGTCCCTTGCCCATTGTCCAGATAAAGGCCAATATACTGAGACAGCAGGAGACAGTGGAGAAAGAGTTTAAGTAGTGCAAGGTACCAGGCAAGGGCCTGGGAGAAATTTTTCAAATCCATCTTTCTGAGAATTCTGTGGCTAAGATTTTTATAGGTGATTTAGCAAACAAAGGGCTAGGGAATTGGGTCTGCTGATTGGCTGGGAATGAACTCATAGGGTTAGAAAGCAGAAATTGTCTTCTTGGCTGGGACATTTCATGGGTAGGGGGTTACAGGACTTGTTGGATGGGTTCCCCCATGCAAGACCACTGGTCTGGTTAACATCAGTTGATCCCCGCAAAGGCAAACTTTGGAAGATATCTCAAAGACTGGTCTTAGGTTTTATAATACTGATGTTTTCTATGGAAGCAATGGGGGAAATAAGAAATCTTCCCCCTATCAGGGATATATGACACATAAGTGGTCAGCAGTTGCAGCAGTAGGGAAGTTAGGGAACAATGGCTGGTTAACTTTTAGCTATATCTATACTTTTATAGAAATCAGAGTTATCACTTATCACTGTTCCTGCCTTAGGGCCTTACATTATTTTAATATAGGCAGTTTCAGTGCGAGGTTATGCTGGGTAAACCCAGGTTAACTCTAACTTAAATTCTTCTGTTAATTTTTTAATTTTTAAAATGGCATTTCTTCTAATTTTTATCTAATTTCCATATATGTGCATACATATATACCCATATATGTTGATTTTAAAGGGAAGGGATCTTACTGTCATCTGATATGAACTCTTCTATAGAATATCATATTCATATGAATGTATCTATCACATTATTCTTAAATTTCTCTCAAAAAGCTTTTCTTTTTAATAGTAGTTTTTCTGTGTGTACTCTGTCTTATGCTTTTGTTTTCAAATTATTGTTGTACTCCTATACAAAAGGCTATTATTTTTGAGGATCCTGGGATTTTTTTGTATGGCATGAGTGCGCTGAAAGCAACTTATCCTTCCTCATTCACTGATGACTTTGACATCTAATTGTTAGTCTTCCATCTTTACTTAATCCCTGACATTATTCCTGAATTTCATTGTTCTTGAGGATAGCCCACCAAGCATTCTAACCTCACAGTTCATTTAATTCTCAATAAATACCTTCATTTTTCCCTGCTTCAAAAACTATCTCTAATGCCATATTTTTTTTTAAAAAATTTTTTTTGGCCAAGTTTATTAAGACACAGTTGACAGAGTACTGTTCAGTGAGTTCTGATGCACAAACAGGTAACTGGCTCCTCAACAGTCAAGATATAGAACCGTTCATCCCCGCAAGTTCTTTTGTATGCCTTGGTAGTTGTCTCGTTTCCCACATCCAGGCACTGACAACCATGGATCTGCTTTTTGATCTGGTAGTTTTGCTTTTTCTAGTATCATGTAAATGGAATCATATAGTAAATACTTTTGAATCTGGCTTCCTTTACTTCACAACATGTGTTTGAGATACATCCATGTTTTTCCATGTATCAATAGTTTGTTCCTTTCTATTGCGGAATAGTATTCCATTGTACCACTGTTTGTTTATCCATTCAACAGTTGAAGGGCATTGAGTTATTTCCAGTAGTGGGTGATAGTGAATGAAACTGTATGAACACCTGTATACAGGTTTTTGTATAAATGTAAATTTTATTTCTCTCTAGGGTATATTTCTAGGAGTGAGGTTGTTAGATGATATGGTAGTGTATGTTTACTATATTAGAAATTTTCAAACTATTTTCCATTTTGCACTCCTACCAGCAATTTATGAGAATTCCAGTTGCTCTACATCCTTACCAGCACACGTTATTAATAGCTTTATTTCACCATTCTTAGGTATATAATGATGTATAGGTATATAGGTGTATAATGGTATTTGATTGGAGCAAATTTTTAATTTGCATATCAATGATAAATTATATTGGACATTTTTTGTTTATTTGTTTATTTTGTTTATTTATTTTGTTTATTTGCTGTCCATATGCTTCTTTTGTGATGTGTCTATTCAAATCTTTTGCCTGTTGTTTTAAAAATTTGGGTTGGTTGCTTTCTTAATTTTGAGTTTAAGAGTTGTTTATATGGTCTAGATATGTCTTATCAGATATATGATTAGCAAAAACTTTACATGTGCTATAAACTCATGACTATTTTTATGTTAGTTGATTATCTTTTAGAATGATTTGAAAATAGGAAAAAGATATCTTTTATATTTACCTTCATCTTCACCATTTTTGGGGAATCTTCATTTCTTTGTGTAGATCTACATGTCTGTGTGGTACCATTTCTTTTGCCTGAAGAATTTCCTTTAACATTTCTTGTAGTGCACGTCTGCTGATAATGAATTCTCTCTGTTAGTGTTTGTCTGAAATGTCTTTATTTCACCATTTTTGAAAGATGATTTTGTTGAGTGTAGAATTCTGGGTTGACATTTTGTTTTTTTTAGCACTTTAAAGATGTCATTTCATTGTCTTCTAGTTTGCATAGTTTTAGATATGAAATGTGCTGTAATTCTTATCTTTGTTCTTACATATGTAATTTGGCTTTTTTTCCTGGGGCTGCTTTCAAGATTTTCTTCAAGTATTTATTTTGCTTAATATTCTCTGAGATTCTTCGATCTGTGATTTGAAGTCTTTCATTACTTTTGTAACATTCTCAGCTATAAGCTTTTCAATATTTCTTCTTTTCCATTCTCTTTTTTCCTTTGGGGATTCCAGTTACATTTTTATTAATAAGACAATTTGATATTGTCTCATAGCTCTTGGTCATTCTTTTTACCCTCCGCTTTTTGCTTTTTTTTTTTTTTTTTAACTCTTTGTGTTTTAGTTTGTATATGTTCTGTTGACCTCTTTTCAAGTTCACTGATTTCTTGGCTGTATCGACTCTACCAAAAAACCCTTAGAAGACATTCTTCATCTCTTTTACTGTGTTTTTATTTCTAGAATTTCCAGTTTCCTGTAGTTTTCTGTTGACATTCCCCATGTGTGTATGCATATTACTTGTTTGCCAGTCTTTACCATATTCGTTATAGTTATTTCCATAGTTCCTTTCTGATATTTCTATCATCTGTGTCATATCTGAATACTTCTGTTAATTTTTTTTTTTTATGGTGAGTTGTTTTTTCTTTTTTTGTGTAATTTTTTAATGATTGTCAGATATAATGTTTGCAACAGCAGACACTGAGGTGAATAGCCTTTATGTCTGGAAAGGATGTGTGTCTTCTGGTGCTAGGCTATAAGTATTGGGGGGGTGAATCTATCTAGTCAGGAGTTGAGCTGGATTTGGATTTTGGATTTTGTTGTTACCGTACTTACCTTCATTTACCTTCACCAGCTTCAAATTCCTCTTGTTTTACAGATACTTAGGGTAGGAGTTGTTTTGATGAGTGCTTTTTACCCCCAAAGTTTCTGATCCACTTAATCTCTATCTTTCCTTCTGCACCTCACCTCATGGAGGGTTTCTTCAAGCTATTATTTTTTTCTCCAGTGGTAGGTTGTTATTGTTTGTTGCTCTGTGCTTGCTCTCCTGGTAGTGGGGGCTGGGGATAAGAGTTTCTCTGATGTCTTCATTCAGCCTCAGTTTTAGGCAGGCTTTTATGTCCATGGGCCTTCGGAGTGGTTTTCTCAGTGATCTCGCCCTTTTCCATCTGTGGGAGACATCTGATGGTCTGGGATGAGGACAAGTTCCTATTCCTTCCTCGGGGATAGAAAGATTTTTTTTTAAACCTACTCCAAGTCACAGTGGGTCTTGTTTTCTTTCCTGTGCTCTTTGGGTGACATGATTTGCTGTTCTATGCCAAGCAACTTAAAGCTTTTGATCCTTAAGGGAGAAGGGACTAGGCAGGGCTTAGTGCTTTTCCCACAATGGCATTCTCTCCCTTCTTCTAGGCTTGTATAACTAAGAGAAACTTTCTCTAGTCTCCTGCTGTTCTTAGACTCTTTTTTGTGAGCAATTGATGAGGCCCATGGAAAAGAGCCCATGAGTGGTTATCTGCAGCTTCCAAGGATTCTATACTGTCACCTTAGCCATCACTTGTCCTGTAGCAATTTGTTAAAAATTTTAGTTGAATTCTTACCCACTTATTTGGTGGCCCCACCTCCTATGCTGTATGACAGATGAATCAGTTTCCATGGCCCATCTCTTTGGTGGTATCTGTTTTTCTTATAGATTTCAAGCTTGTATATCTTGTAGCGTCAGCTCTCCAGTGGGTTTAAGAAAAGTTATACTTTTTGTAGATCATCAGCTTTATCTTAATAGGATGGTAATGACATTCTTTCCAGCTCTCTACATTCTAGGTAGAAGCTGGACCATACTGTTAACAAATGGTCTCCAATGTGCTCCACTCAGTCTAAGAGGAAGAAAATATTAGAATATCTTAGTGATACTTGCTTTTCCAACAAAAAGTGATTATTCTACTAATTTAATGTATAGATAATAGTTCTTTGTCAGAAGGTCACTTTGGCTTCATAGTGGTACATTTACTTTCACATTCACTTTTTTTTGAGACAGAGTCTCGCTTTGTTGCCCAGGCTAGAGTAAGTGCTGTGGCGTCAGCCTACCTCACAGCAACCTCAAACTCCTGGGCTCAAGCAATCCTGCTGCCTCAGGCTCCTGAGTAGCTGGGACTATAGGCACGTGCACCGTGCCTGGCTAATTTTTTCTATATATATTAGTTAGCCAATTAATTTCTTTCTATTTATAGTAGAGACGGGGTCTCGCTCTTGCTCAGGCTGGTTTCGAACTCCAGACCTCAAGTAATCTGCCCGCCTTGGCCTCCCAGAGTGCTAGGATTACAGGCATCAGCCACGGCGCCCAGCCCACATTCACTTTTAAGATATTGGAGTTTGCCTGGCTCCATCAAGTGTATTTTTTACCGCTTTTATTGTTTAAAGTATGGTTCCCAAAATGGACAAGTAGCTTACAGAGATTCCTACAAAGACACCACAGATTAAAAGTAATGCTAAAAAAAAAAAAAAAAAAGAAAAGGAAAAAAAAAGGTAATGCTAAAATTCAAGCATAGGGGAACAAGAAGAAAATTTTAAAGCTGACAGTATTTCTTCTATCCTAGTGTAAATGCTTTAAATTAGCCCTATTATGAAGTTAAAAGCAGTGGATTTCTAATCATTTGAAAAGAAGTGGAACCAAAGAATGGAAACATAAAATAGGAATTTAATATGTGAATTTATCACCACTATCATTAACAGTTAATCTCACCTTAAGTCTATATCATGATGTAGTGGGCAAAATTCTAAGATGGACCTCAAGACCACCCTCCAACCCCCGACTTCACTCTGCCACCTTGTGATTAGATTATATCATAAAGGCACAGTTGACGTTAAGAGGAAGATTATCCAGGTATGTCTGACCTAATCTCTTTAAAAGTAGAGAATTTTTTCTTCTGCTGGTGGTAAAAGAGGAAGTGAGAAATTCAAATTCTGTGCACAGTTGCCATCTTGAAGTTGGAGGGAGCCACATATCAAGGAATAAAGGTGTCCTCTAGGAGCTGAGGATAGCGATGGGGTGACAGCAAGGAGATAAGCACCTCTGACCTACAGCCACCAGAAACTGAATTCTGCTAAGAAGAATGAGCTTGGAAGCAAATTTTCCCCAGCACCTCCAGATGAGAACTCAGCTTGGTCCACCACCCACATTGTGCCAGGTTTCGGACCTAAAGAACCGTGAATGAGTAAATGTGTGTTGTCTTAAGGCACTAAGTTTGTGGTCTTTTGTTATTCAGTGGTAGATAAATAATATACATGCTTTGAGTGATCAACTAATGATTATTTCAAAGACATTTAAATTTTTTTTTTGCTTAGTAAACTTTTTACTTGGCATATACACATTCATACATTAGGAAATACATTTGAATTAAGTGTGAGTTTCAAAAAAACTTGAAACTTTTTTAAAATCTACCTTATACAATTTGGAAAAAGAAAGATTATTATGTGGTTGGAGAGTATTGCACTCTTGGGGTATCCTCTAAACTCCACTTTGTTTTTTGTTTTGTCTTTAAAATTTCATCTTTATCTTATTTTCTATTTTGAACATATATATACAGATAGGGTACATAGTCAAATTTTTACTGATGGGACTTGTGTTCCAAATGTTTGAAAGATAATTTCCCTAGATTCTATATCTAGCATTCTTCAACATCTGAAATCTTAAACTTTAGTGTAATTTAATATCCTCCCACTACTTTCTCTCACTCAATAAACTTGTTTTGATCTCATTAAAATATCTAGTGTTCTGGACACTGCCCATCCCTTTTTCTGTATGCCTGGTCAACAAATTCTATTACTCTGGAAGAAAATAAAAAGAGATTCCACAGAAGGAAATCTTTGTTCTGATAAAGATATAATATCTACCAAAAATCTACAGCAAGCATTATATGTGATTTTGAAACATTAGAAGAATTTCATTTGTAATCAGTAGAGTGTCAAGGATGCTCACTATTACCAATTAACATTAACTAGAAGCTATAGCCAAAACAATAAAATTAACAAAAGAGAAAACACATGATTTGAAAGAGGAATTACAGTTGTGGTTTTTTTTTACACATATTTATGTAGAAAAATATGAGAGAATCTAGAGATATATTAAAACCAATAGAGTTAGCAAATGTTTGGGTATAAATCAGTCACATCCATGTATACCCAGAAGAAATAAGATTTTTTTTTTTTTTTTTTTGAGACAGAGTCTCACTTTATTGCCCAGGCTAGAGTGAGTGCCATGGCGTCAGCCTAGCTCACAGCAACCTCAAACTCCTGGGCTCAAGCAATCCTGCTGCCTCAGCCTCCCAAGTAGCTGGGACTACAGGCATGTGCCACCATGCCAGGCTAATTTTTTCTATGTATATTAGTTGGCCAATTAATTTCTTTCTATTTATAGTAGAGATGGGGTCTCGCTCTTGCTCAGGCTGGTCTCGAACTCCTGAGCTCAAACGATCCGCCCACCTCGGCCTCCCAGAGAGCTAGGATTACAGGCTTGAGCCACCGCGCCCGGCCTAAGATTTTTTTTTAAGTTGACGTTTTTGGTGGTCTTAAAAACT
>VSMD01116072.1:0-14870 GCA_008750895.1 Mirza zaza | reverse complement strand
CTGGAATATATTGAAATATGAATCACCTTCTGAGAGGCAAAAGGGAAAAGAAGCGGGGGGTAAGGCCCGCTCAGAATGCGCCGGTGGGCAAGCTGGAATCCTGCGCCGTCGGGCTCCCCGCCTGCGCCCGGCAACGCACCTTCTCTTTCCTGGGTGGCCCAAGGCCCTTGGCCACGTCTCCCGATACCAGATTTCTAGCTCAAACCCCGGCAGTCTATGCTACACAATGCAGAATGTCCTGTGACCCTTAATAAGCACCTACTATGTGCTAGGTGCTCAGACTCACCAGAGAGGCAGACATATCAACATAATCGCATTGCTAAATCCAATAGTGACTGCTTTGCTGTCATCTGCTCACCTTCTTAGCAGTGCTGGACACAGCTGGCCCTCCCTTCCAAGAACACTTTCTTTTCTTTTTTCTTTTCTTTTCTTTTCCCTTCCTTTTCTTTTTTTTTTTTTTTTGACAGAGTCTCACTGTGTTGCCCAGACTAGATTGCCATGGCATCAGCCTAGCTCACAGCAACCTCCAACTCCTGGGCTCAAGCAATCCTTCTGCCTCAGCCTCCCGAGTAGCTGGGACTACAGGCACACGCCACCATGCCCAGATATTTTTTTTTTATATATTTTTAGTTGGCCAGTTAATTTCTTTCTATTTTTAGTAGAGACAGGGTCTCATTCTTACTCAGGCTGGTCTCGAACTCCTGACCTCGAGTGATCCGCCTGC
This sequence comes from Mirza zaza, assembly GCA_008750895.1. NCBI lineage: Eukaryota > Metazoa > Chordata > Mammalia > Primates > Cheirogaleidae > Mirza > Mirza zaza. The sequence continues at coordinate 14,146 of VSMD01116072.1, read as the reverse complement.
TTTGGCCTCCCAGAGTGCTAGGATCACAGGTGTAACCCACCGCGCCAGGCCCACTTTCTTTTCTTTACTTCAGACAAACGCCTCTGCCATTTCCCCCCACCTTGCTGGCTGCTCCCTCTTGGTCTGCTCTTCCTGGATTTGATCTCTACATAGTCTGATTCCTCAGGGCTCAGCCCTTGAACCTTCTCTCTTCTGGAGCCACACCTATCCCCAGGTGAGCTCATCTAGGCCCAGGTTTTCTGTTTGTTTGTTTTGAGATAGGGTCTTGCTCTGTCACCCAGGCTGGAGCAAGTGGTGCGATCACAGCTCACTGCAGCCTCAAACCCCTGGGCTCAAAAGCAATCCTCCTGCCCTAGCCTCCAAAGTAGCTGGAACTACGGGTGCCCACCACCACATTGGATAATTTTTTTTATTTTTCGTAGAGATGAGGTCTCACTATGCTGCCCAGACTGGTCTGGAACTTCTGGCCTTAAGTGATCCTCCCACCTTGGCCTCCCCAAATGCTGGCATCACAGGCATGAGCCACTGCCAGACCCAGGTTTTAAATGCCATCTCCGCATGGGGGTGAGGATCAGAAGTGTGTCTCAGCCCTGAACCCCAGACCAGTCTAACCATCCGCCCACCTGACATTGCCATGTGGATGTCTAATCAGCAGCTTAAGCTCAACAAGTCCTAAATGTGTTCCCCACCCAGGCTTTCCTGTCTCAGTGGATGACAACTCCACCCTTTTGGTCGCTCAAGCCGAAAATGTAGGTGTTATTCTCCATTCCTCCCTTTCCTTCATCCTCTTTTCCTTTAATCCACTAAATCCCATCGGTCCCACCTTCAAAATACGTCCCAAATCCACACCACTCCATCCCCAGCGCCCCCACCCTATCCCAGGCCACTGTCATCTGTCCCTGGACACTGCAGTGGCCTCCCTCAGCAGTCTCCCTGCTTTTATCGCAGCTCTATCACCACCCACAGCCTACGCCACAGCCAGAAGGATCTTCAAAAACAGTAAGTGCTATCATGTTACTTTCCTGCTTGAAATCTTCCAGTGGCTTCCTCTTGCACCAGAATAAAATGCAAGCTCCTTCCCAGCCCACGTCGTCGGGCTCAAGACCAGCCCCAGCCACCTCCCCCCCAGCCCCACCCTACACCTCTCTCCCCACCACTAGCTGCACCGGCCTCTCCGTCCCTAGACCGCAGCAAGCTCATCTCACCTAGAGGTCTTGTTTTGTTTTATTGTAAAATACACAAATGTGTATTACAAATAAATATTATAACATAAAATTTACCATTTTAAAGTGTTCAATGCAGCAGCATCCAGTTTATTCACAATGCTGTGCAACCATCACCACTATCTAGTTCCACAACATTTTTGTCACCCCAAAGGGAAACCCCGTCCCCATTAACAGTCGCTCCACATTCTTTCTCCCCCAGCCCCTGGCAACCACTAATCTTCTTTCTGTCTCTCCGGATTTGCATGTTCTGGATATTTCATACAAATGGAATCATATGGTGTTTGCCTCGGAGTTTTAGCCTCGGAGCTTTAGCACCGACTGTTCCTACAAGGCCCTCTCTGCCACCGGCCTTTGGGGGACCGTCTCCTTCCCAGTATTCGAGTCTCAGCTCAAACATCACCTCCCTACCTAAAGCAGGGGCCTCCCTCCTACCCCCTTGATTTCATAAGTACCCTGTTCTCTTTATTTCCCTTTTAGCACTTAACACTCCCTGAGAGTACCTTGTTTAATTATTCGTTCATGTGTTTATTGGTGTTCCCCTGGCTGGCTTGCTCCCTGTGATACCCCCAGCCCTCAGGACACTGCCAGGCACCTAGGAGGCACTCAATAGTTATTTGTGAAGCCAGGTGTGGTGGTGCGTGCCTGTAATCCCAACACTTTGGGAGGTGGAGGAGGGAGGATTGCTTGAGCCCAGGAGTTTGAGACCAGCTCAAACTCCTGGCAACAGAGCAAGACCCTATCTCTTAAAAAAGAAAGAAAGAAAGAGGGAAGGAGGGAGGGAGGGAGGGAGGGAGGGAGGAAGGGAGGGAGGAAGGAAGGAAGGAAGGAAGGAAGGAAGGAAGGAAGGAAGGAAGGAAGGAAGGAAGGAAGGAAAAGAAAACAATTGTTTGTAGATTGAGTGAATACTCTATCAAGCGCTGTGATGGAGCCATCAACAATGTCATAGAAACACAGATGAGAAGGAGGAAAGGGGAGTGGAGGAGTGACCAGGGAAAGGTACAGAGGGAAGGTGAGACTGGAAGGATGAGTGCTCAGCCGGCATTGAAGGAGGAAGGGGAGGGCATTCCAGGCGGAAGGAAGTGTATGTGCAAAGGCCTAAGAGCATGACAGAACATGATTAGGAGTAGGAGTCACTTGATGTCTTCTCTAGTTTGCAACTTTTCTCTCTTGTTTGTTTCTTCTCCCCTCCTCCCACCCCAGTCTTGGCATGTGCTGGACACCGCACAGACACAGCGAAAAACAGACCAGAGAGTAGTTCCCAGTTTTCTGATTTTGAGTCATCCTGCAGTCACTATTAAGAGAGTTGGGAAGGTGGGAAGAGGGAAGATGTATTTGGATGGTCGGAGGAGGGCCCAGCTCTTTCAGTTCCTAGGAGGAAGGCAGAGCTAGGACGGACCTAGAAGCCCCCGCATTGGCTCTTCCAGCCTTGTCTTCTCAGCCTTGTCTCTGAGCCTCTAGCCCCTCTGGGCTGTCGTCTGTGAGCCCTGTGTCCTTCATTTCTCCTGATCAAATCAGGCCTGGCTGACTCAAGCCCTGTGGCTCTCGGAGTCCAGCTGAGCTCCCAAGAGGAGAGGCCCTTCCCCAAAGCCGGGAGGCTCACGAGGGCAAATTCGATTGTGTGTAAGGCAGGAGCCATTAACCTGTCTGTGGACTGCAGCCCCTCACCCTCTCTCCCTCCTGCCCGCCAGTCCAGGCCTCTGCTGGATCCCAGCCGCCCAGCACCTCTGAGGGCTCCCCGCTGCCTCTGGGTTGTGTCCTGCCTCCTTTGCTCCTTGGCACCCCAGAGCTCCCATCACCCAGGCCTCTAGGGTCACAGTAGATTTTGAGCTAAGAAGGAGAACAAGCACATGGAGAATGCGCCCCCTCCTCGGAGGCAAGCCTAGCTCTTGGCCTCTACCACCCTTCCAGCTCTGGGGTGCAATCTGCCCTTGGGAGTTCTAATGGGCAAGAGGCCCTGGAAGCAGATGGGGGCCTTTTGAGCAAAGAATTCTGGGATCGCAAATACTGAGAGCATGGTCTAGAGCTGCACTGCCCAGTACAGAAGCCGATACCCACGTGTGGCAAGTGAGCACTTGAAATGTGGTTATTTCAAAGACTTAGTATAAAAAGAATGGAAAATATCTCGTCAATAATTTTATATTGATTGCATGTTGTGATGATAATGTTTTGAATATATTGGGTTAAATAAAAAACATGTGAAAATTAATTTCACCTCTTGTATATTTTACTTTTCTAATGTGGCTACTGGAAAATTTAAAGTACACGTGGCTGAACCTTCTATTGGCAGAGCTGGTCTTGAGTGAGGGACATAAGCTCTAGGTGGGTACATCTCCTTGGCCCCATGAACTCATTTCCCTTTGGGGAGCAGCAGGAAGAGGAACAGAGTGGGGTCGTTGCCCCCACGGGGGTGCTGCTTGGAGGAAACAAGTCCTGATGCCCCCTGAAAGGGCTCCCCTAAATGAGCATTGGAGGGCCAGTGACTCCCCCATAGAAAAGTATGACCCAGGCGGGTGCTTATGCCTGTAATCCCAACACTTTGGGAGGCTGAGGCAGGAGGATCACTTGAGGCCAGGGGCTCCAGACCAGCCTGGGCAACATAGCAAGACCCCTTCTCTAAAAAAAAAAAAAAAAAAAAACCAATAGAAAAATTAGCTGAGCGTGGTGGCTACTCGCAAGGCAGGAGGATTGTTTGAGCCCAAGAGTTTGAGGACGCAGTGAGCTATGACGGCATCACTGTACTCTAGACCGAGAGACAGAAAAAGATCCTTTCTCCAAAAATAACAATAATAACAATAAAGAAAAAGCGTGCCCTGAGAGGTCCTGGAGATAGTCCTCAGGAAGGGGTGTGGCCTCGACTGGAAAGCAGGGCGAGGGCTTTGCTGTCATTCACTCCTTTGACAACCCAAAATAAGTGACTGGGGCAAAGATCTCCATCAATGGAGGTTTATTAGGCCACAGTTTGGGTGGTCCCGAGATTTTTATTTTCCTTTACACGTTTCTCTAGCACAGGCTGAGCATCCACCTGGTGCCAGGTGCTGCGGGGCACTGTGGACACCACTGTGGGTGGGACAGACAGTGGACTACTGCCCTTTGGGGTGGGAAACAGCAGGAAGAGGCCCCTCCCTGCTAAACACCAGTTCACCATGGAGGGTAGGGCAGGTTAGCAGCCCTGAGTGGGTCTGGGTGATCCTCAAGCTTGCAGTAGGGTGGCCTGGGGCCTCTCCCAGCACCAGCCTCCCAGTCTGTGATCCTGGAGAAGACCCCGGCCCCCTGCCTCAGCCCTGCCGGACACCCACCCAGGCCACTCTGGAGGAAAGTCCAGCTCCTCCACCCAGGATTCTCCACCTTCCTCTGGGCTCGGTTTAGCAAAAAGTCCCCTGCCTATGGCGGAGGACTATGGCCCCTGCCTTCCTGCCACCCCAGAATGGGAGGATTTGCTCGCTTCCCTGCTTCAAAGCCTAGAACGCCCTTTCAGGCTCTCCGCTAAAGCTCCCGCTTCCTGCTCAAGAATGGGGCTAGCTCGTTTACGGGCGAGGCAAGGACCAAATCCAGAGCTAATGAACGAGCGGCGCCTCGGCTGAGGTCAGCAGCCCCCCACCAACCTCCCCGGTCCTCTGCGATGGCTCATTATCCCAGCATTCCCGGGAGACAGATGGAATTTTCCCCACCATCACCTAATTACATTCCGACTCAACATGATACGGTGACATGTGTCCAAGCCGTGCATGATTCCCAGCGCGACTGAGAAAAGGCTCTGCAAAGGGTGTGCATGGGGCTGTTTTGATGTTGAGCCGGGTGTTGAGCTGTTAGCTGAGGAGGCCCGGATGAGACCCGCCTCTCCCGTCAGGAGCAAGCCCCGGCTGCTGGGTAGGGGATGGAATGAGGCACATGGCCGTTGTCGAGGGAGGAGGTGTAGGAGAAAGCGGTTCTGAGGACCTGTCACAGGGAGGGAGAGGACACCGATCAGAGCCCAAGGAGCACCCATCTTCTCCATGTAGGGGTCCCAGCCTGGATTCCTTCCCAGTGCTTGGGGAGCCTCTCAGCGTGTTCCTAGCCTAAGAGTCTCTGGGGTGGGGGACGGCAGGCTCTGCCTTCTGGGCCCTGTCTGTGTGGCCCCAAGTCTCAGGGATGCCCCCACCCACTAACAGACCCAAGGGACATTGTTGTTGCCTGTGGAAACTCTTGGAGGACAGAATAGGGTCCTTCACCCCATCCCTTCCCTCTGGCCCCTGTTCTGTCACCCAGTGCACAGCAGGCTCTGGCTCAACATTTTTTTTTTTGAGACAGTCTCACTGTGTTGCCCGGGCTAGAGTGAGTGCCGTGGCGTCAGCCTAGCTCACAGCAACCTCTAACTCCTGGGCTCAAGCAATCCTCCTGCCTCAGCCTCCCAAGTAGCTGGGACTACAAGCATGTACCACCATGCCCGGCTAATTTTTTTTTTCTATTTTTAGTTGTTTGGCTAATTTCTTTCTATTTATAGTAGAGACGGGGTCTCATTCTTGCTCAGGCAGGTCTCGAACTCCTGAGCTCAAGCAATCCTCCTGCCTCAGCCTCCCAGAGTGCTAGGATTACAGGCGTGAGCCACCGCGCCTGGCCCCTGGCTCAACATCTTAGCTGGTTCTAGCATTGCCACCACCCAGCACTGTTCCATGTGGCCTCCGCAGCCTCCTGTCCCCTTTCCTTCAGTGGCCCCTCCAGACCTTCCCCCCTCTCCTTCTGCCCCTCCCTCCCCTCCTCACACAGCCTCTGGAGCCACAGGCCCACCCTGTCACCTCTCCTCACCTGGGGGTCTCAATTCAAACTCTGACAGGGGCCAAGCCAGGAACAGAAAAGGGTGCTGTGGGCAGGGAGACAGTGCAGGTGGCAACCTGGAAGCCAGGCCACTCTCGGGCCCCAGATCTGCTGCTGCGGCTCTAAAGGAAGTGGGTGGAGGGGGCCCTGGGATAGCAGGTCTTTTGATTTTGCCTGAGGCTGGGAATCCAGAGTTTTGCATGTAATTGGTTGGCAGCAAACTCAACAAAACACAAAACAAACAAAACACCAGTGTGGGCCAACACACCTCCACCTGCAGCCTGGATTCTGCCCAAGGCCAAGGATTCTGACAGCTGCCACTCCTGTCTAGTGCGGCCTCTCGTACTTCAGCTCCGGCCAGCCATGCACTGCTCCGCTCAACAACAAACCGCTGCCTGACCAAACTCCTGGCAGCCACCGCCTCGCTCTCCTCCCCTTCACAGGCAAACTTCTTGAAATATCTGTCCCTGAGAAGTAGGCCCACTTCCTCTCCGCCTCTCTCTCTCTCAAGCCCTACACCTGGAATTCCACCCCCTTCTCACCTACACACCCCCTGCTGGCACCCAAAGCCAACAGTTTCTGTCCCCAGCTTACCTCAACTGCCCCTGAGGACAAAGCCCTGTGAAATCTCCTCCTCCCCACCCCCATTCCCTTGTCAGAGAGTAGACCTCTCCGGGGTCTACTCTAACTTTTCTGGGCATTCCATCTCTGCCCCCATCACGGGCACCACATCTCAGCGCTCCCCAACTCCAAATCCACATCTCCAGTGGCTTCCTGCACTGGGTCTGTGGATCTCCCAGACTCTTCTCCCTCAGCACCCCCAGAACAAAAGTCACCCCGCTCCAAACCGCTTCCCTCTTCCTGGGTCACCTGTTCAATGACCGCCACCACACAAGCCTGCCAAAAACCTGGGACTCTGCATCTTTCTCCTTGAGTCTGTACCACCAAGTCCTATAGCTCAAGCTTCCGGAACTCTCTCCTGATGGTATAGCTGCCTCTTCACTAATCCCCTGGCCTTCACCCTCGCCCACTCCACCTTCTCCATCTGAGGAGTTTTTCTAAAACTCAGCTCTGATGGTATCATTTCAAATCTCTGTGACCCTCCGTTCAGGAGGCTTTCTAACTCCCTGTCTTGTGCCCTGGGCTCTCAGCCAACACTTCTCTGCCTCTGGAGGCCAGCCATCTCGCCTGTTGAAGTTTCTTGCTCAGGCCAAGTTCTCTCACATCTCTGGGCCGTGGGTCATGCTGTCCCCTCCACCTGGGATGTCCCTCCTTCCCTCGTCTACCTGGCCAATGCCCACCTGTTCTTCAATCTTGGCACAGGCTTCTTCGTCTGGCTTACCCAGAACACTGTGTGCTTTCAACATGGCCTCACACGTGTCAGGTTGCATGTAGTATCTATTGCTGAGTGAGAGACTAAATATGCAAATGGACAGTGCCAGACCATAGATGAAAATAGGACTCTGACCCACAATCTGTAGCAGCCAGCCCAGGAAACCGACCTACTATCGACAAGTGTGACTTTTCGGAAATCAGCCAACTGTCTCTAGCAAATAATCCCGTAAGCCAAAGAATAACCCCTAGAACATTCAGCCCAAAACAGCCAGGACTTGATCAGCTTCCCTAATTTTTGTCCCCACTTCCAACTTAGAACCAACCAGAGAAAGCCAAATATGCCCCTCACCCCGGCACAGTGGACATCCTGCTTCTATGTCACCTACCTCCAGCGTCCTGTGCCAATAGTCTCCCTCCAGGGCACACTTGAAGCCTTCCCCTTTTTCCAGACTATCAACCTTTCCCACTCCTCCTCTGTCTGCCTTTGACTCTTTGCCAAAATGCAAGTGACGGTGGCCGACCTCCCCTGCTAAGGCAAGCTCTGAATAGATAGCCTTTCCCTGTTCTCGTTTGGTTGGTCTTCCTTTATTTCCACACATGTAACGAATCGCTCTGCACATGAGGGCTTAAAACAAAACCATAAAGCCATTTCATGACCAGGCTGGTCTCGCTCTGCTGCCCAGGCTAGCTGTGTGGGTCCCAAAGGCTCGGTGGGATGGTTCTGCTGTTCTCCCTTGGGGTGTCTCATGTGGCTACTGCCAGACAGTAGCAAGGCCTGGAGTCATCTGGGGATGGAACTAAGATTCTGGGACAACTGAGCCTGTCTCCCTCTCCACATGGCCTCTGGGTTTGTCCTCTCGATGTGATCTCTGCACACGATCCCTCTAGCGAGGAGGCTGGACTTCACGTGGTAGCACAGAGCTCCCAAAACCATAAAAGTGAAGCCTTCTTCTTCTTCTTCTTCTTTTTTTTTTTTTTTTTTTGAGACACAGTCTCACTTTGTTGTACAGGAGAGTGAGTGCTGTGGCATCAGCCTAGCTCACAGCAACCTCAATCTCCTGGGCTCAAGCGATCCCACTGCCTCAGCCTCCCAAGTAGCTGGGACTACAGGCACGTACCACCATGCCCCGCTAATTTTTTGTATATATATATATATTTTTTTAGTTGGTCAATTAATTTCTTTCTATTTTTGGTAGAGATGGGGTCTCACTCAGGGTGGTTTCGAACTCCTGACCTCGAGCAATCCGCCCGCCTCGGCCTCCCAGAGTGCTAGGATTACAGGCGTGAGCCACCACGCCCGGCCTTTTTTTTTTTTTTTGGTTTTTTTTGCTGCAGCCTTCTTAAAGCTCAGGACCAGAACTGGCACAGTCCTCACTTCCATTGCATTCTACCAGTTAGATAGAGTCGCAGCCCCAGCCCTGCAGGACATGAGTGGCAGGAGGGATGGGGCCATCTTTGGAGACTGGCCACCACACATCTTCCCTCCCAACTGATCCTGTGCTCTTGGTCTCTGTGCCCTCGGCATCTAGCAGGCGGCCCGAGTCAGTGCCCGGCAGTGCCCGCTAATCAAGGTAATGGATGGAAGGATGGCGGCTCCGACAGATGGACAGAAGGACTGCACACAGGCTTCCCTGCCCCCAGGCCCCTACCACTGCGTTTAGCTCACATAAATACTGCTCTCTGCTGCTTAACACGTCTCTATTTTTAAAACTCTCAAGCAGTGAGTGGTGCTTAACATTTTTTGAATCAGGGACCCCTTCAAGGATCTCATGAAAGCTGTAGGAGACCCTCTCCCTAGAGAAGTGAGCCTACACGTAATCACTCACAATTTCGCAGCATATTAATGACAGATGCCCTTCACTGAGATCTTATCATGTACCCTGAACATGATGTGTTTCCACTCAACCTGTTACCCCCAACACACTGCAAGGTAGATACTACCGTTTAGCTCCATTTCATAGATGAGGAAGCTGAGAGAGGTGAAGGAACGTCTAGAGAGTGGCGGCAGAGCTGGGACTCTAGGCGGGGAGGTCTGACCACGAAACCCACCTAGTCCCACACACTGTGCCACACAATTTCAGGAGGTCCAGGATGCTCTGAAGTCCATCTGTGAGCCCCAGGTTAAGAATTCCCTCTTGGCCAGGTGCGGTGGCTCACGCCTGTAATCCTAGCACTCTGGGAGGCCGAGGCGGGAGGAGCGCTCAAAGTCAGGAGTTTGAAACCAGCCTGAGCAAGAGCGAGACCCCATCTCTACTAAAAATAGAAAGAAATTAATTGGCCAACCTAAACTATATAGAAAAAATTAGCCGGGTATGGTTTTGCATGCCTGTAGTCCCAGCTACTTGGGAGGCTGAGGCAGGAGGATCGCTGGGGCCCAGGAGTTTGAGGTTGCTGTGAGCAAGGCTGATGCCATGGCACTCTAGCCCGGGCAGAGTGAGACTCTGTCTCAAAAACAAAAAAAAAAGAGAATTCCCTCTCTAAGTGCTCCCAAAGTCCCACTCCCTGATCTATATGCCCTACCTGGCTCCCAGGCCTGAGCAAGCCAGCCCTACCCTGCACTCCTGCTGAGCTTCTGGCTCTCAGACCACGCCTACTGCTCCCTTCAGCCTGGCTGCCCCAACCCTTCTCTGCCCTCTTGTGAGCCACCCAATGGTCAAGGCTCCCATCTCCTGGAGCCCTCCCTGACCCTAGCCTGCCCCAGACTAGAGCCAGCTTGTTCCCTCCCCCGCATGGGCTCTCATCATTTCCTGAGTAGCATTAACTTTAACTTCCCAACTTGGCTGCCAGCCCCTTGAGAGCAGAGACCCATCCTCCATGTCATTTTTTTTTTAGAGTCAAGATCTCTAAAAAAGGAATTTCTGAGCTCAAGCAATCCTCCTGCCTCAGCCTCCCAAGTAGCTGGGATTACAGATGTGTGTCCATGCTCTGATAATTTTTTTTTATTTTTTGTAAAGATGGGGTCTTACTATACTGCCCAGGCTGGCCTCAAGTAACCCTCCCACTTCAGCCTCCCAAAGTGCCAGGATTATAGATGTGAGCCACCCTACCCAGTCCCCCGGCCTGTTTTCTATTCCGTCCTTTTGGTTCCCGAATCTTCAAACACAAAGATTGGATGAGACTCCAGAGGGGACCAGGCCAAAGAGGAGCTGGCTGGAATTAGCCATGTCCCCTGTATGCAGAGAAGCAGCAGCTGAAAAGAATGCAGCTTCAGAACCAAGCCCAGACTCCCACCCCCACCTGCTGCTCCAGTAGATATCAGGTGTCATCTGTTTCTTTCTCTTGCATTCTCAGGGGAGGCCGTATTGCACAAAATCTATGGCTGCTTTGTTTCCCGATAATAATAAATAAAGACTAAAAAGAATGTGCCTGTGCCAGTAGAATGGACAGCTTCTACTTCTGGCAGATCAGAGGACAAAAGAAATACCAGCCTCTTGAGTCCCACGAGATTCTGCTCCCCTAGTGCCCTCCACCCAAACTAGACCACCAGTCAGCAGTGCCCAGCTCAGGGACAGAAAGCAGAAGGCAGGGGTAAGACTGCCACTGGTCCAAGGGCGGAGGTCACTCCGGTCACACCATTCCAGTGTCTGAGGGGTGGAAGCCCCTCATGCCAGCCTGAAGGTCAAGGTCATTGTCCTGCAGGCCCTGAGTCGAACTCTTTGTATACAGTGTTATATTTCGTTCTCACTACAGCCACACAAGCAAACTGTTTGATAATAAAAACCCATTTTACAGAGGAGGGGAACCAAAGCTTAGAGAGGTAAATGACTTGCCTGGAACTGCTGTGTCAGTTGAGTGTCATTAGGTAATTCGAGGAGAGTTTACAAAAGGGACAATTGACAAAAGTGTGGGCAGGGCGTGGGGGATCCTTATGGATAGCAAATACCAGGCAAGAAACCACTGGTGTCACCACCCCTGGCCTGAAGGGAGAACCCGAAACAGAGAAGCTGTGCGGAGACCTTTGCTCAGGGATGGTGCCAGCCCATAGGGGGAGGAATAAATACCCAGCAATCAATCCTCTCTCCCTCTGCTCACCTGTCAGTGCTCCCATGGGCTGAACCTGAAGCCAGAGGGCAGGAGCTCACCGATGTCGCCAACACAGGTCAGCCTCCCAGACACGGTGCCTGGTGGAGGGGCAAATGGGATGTCCTAACCCCTTTGCCAGCTGGGCAGGGGCAAGCCTGCCTCCAAAGGCCAAGCATTTAGCCCTCCACCACCACCTTCCCATGGGGCAAAAGCCAGAGAGGACCAGACGGGGCCGTGCACAGCCCCAGGCCCCCACTGTCCTGAGTGTTGGCACCCTGTCAGCCCCAAGCATGTAGTCTAACTCCCACACCGCTCTGACCCCAAAATGGACTTTCTAATTCTTAGAGAAGACATGGCGCAGGCCGTCAGGGAAGTCCCCAGCAGAGGGGGGGCTGTGGCTGTACAATTAACCTAAAAGCCTCTTATTAGCATCTTGGCCTAAAAGGCCCCAGACACCCACACAGAAATCGGTCTCCCCCTCCCCGACTGGCTTCCAGCTTGGGGTAGAGAAAGGGTTTCAGCACCAACGTGGACTGAGGCTCCGAAGTTCAGAGCATCAGCAGAGAGCACAGGGCCTCTGGGGGCCGGGGGATTAGGCTGCACCCTGTGACAGGGGCTCAAGGAGACCTAGTGCCACATCATCTCCCCCAACCCTGTGCCATTTGCAGGTTTATTCAATCTAGAGCCAGTTCTGACACAGTTTCTTTCAAGCTGATCTACCTCGCAGGTGTGCAAAATTTATTTGAGATAAAGAAAACCATTACAGAGAGAGCACAGTCTTCAAAGCCCACCTCTGAGACCAGAAAGAAATAAAAACAGTAGCCCGCACAAATGTGCAATTAGGTTTCCAAATACTTGAGAGCCATGAGAAACACCATCCCCGCAGAGAGCAGGTCTTTAAGGCAATTTTCTTGAACTCTATTCAGCACTCACTCAAAAATGCCTTTTAAAAATAACATATGATTTCCCTCCCTCTCGAAATGCATCCTTGTTCTTTCTCTTCCAGGTAAGAATGAGCCAGCTCCGGAGTGAGAAATGCAGATGCTCATTTTGATAGGGGATGATGGACTATGCTTCCAGGAAGGCAGATAATAAAGCCAAACAAACGTCCCTGCCCGGGGGTACAGGAGTCTTGCTGAGGCGTGGGGAGGCCCAGCAGCAGGGCGCTGGGCCCGGGGGTCTCTCCCCTGCTGTAGAACACCATGGTTCCGGACACCAGACTTGGCTCTGAGTTGGTGTCTGAACCCCAGGCTGGGTTCAGCAAATGCCCACTTTTCCCAGGTGGAGATTGGATTCCCTGGGAGACGCCAGCTCAGCCCCGCTGTAAGGTTTGCTGAGAATGAAAGAGTCTTCTCTCTGCACGAGGCTGAGGGAGCTACAGACAAGTGTAAGATAGTGTTATTGCCGCAGAAAGAGACAGGACCCACATCCTGGCCCTGCCACTCAGCAGCAGTGTGATTGAGGCAGGCGACTTGGCCTTGCTGGTCCTCAGTTCAGCAAGCATAAAAGGAGACACTTCCCAGGGCGGTTGGGAGGCAGCGCAGTTTATCTATGAGATCACCCAGCCGGTTGTGTTCCCTGAGGCCAGGCAAACCGTACTTCAGGTGCGGCTCCAATCATTGCCCCAACCCTGGAAAAGGGTCACCACCCAGCTCCCAGAGCAGAGAGATGGCACAGCCCATGATTAAAAGTCCAGGCTCTGCGAGGAACTCAGCTTTGAATCATAGCCTGTCATTTAGTGTCTATGTATCCTTGACCAGAGCCTTTAGCTTCTCTGAACCTCAGTGTCCCCGTCTGTGAAACGGAAACATTAATAACACGAGATCATTCTCAGGCGACAATTTGGCAAAACAAAAGGAAAAAACATGAGCTAATCCATGCAGTCCTTAGCTAGTGCCTCGCAGCGTAAATTCTCCGCAAGCAGTCATTTTGTGATCATCATGGCCCTCTCAGATCAGACTCCACGTGCTACAATTTAATAATATTTTGTTTCTTTATATTTATTTTTGCAGTTTACTTTCTATTTATGGCAAGTGATACTGAGTCTCCATTTACAGAAGTGTTATCAAGTTTCCTTTTTAAATACATTTATTCAAGCTAAAGTGGGTCAATCTACAGGGAAAAAAAGAAGTTGCAAAAATAGTGCACCCGGTGCACAGATGGGTGAGGCACTGGGAAGGTGAGAGGCAGAGACGAAAATTTGGGGAACACCCAGGTAACAACCTGTGTGTAAGCCAGAAGGTAGGCCCAAGACGTGCCCTACAGCCACCCACCCCACGCCTGTTCTGAGGCCAGCGACTACAGTGGTGACCCTGGTGACCTTGGAGCCTGCCCTTCCCCACCTTCCAGGTTCTCCCTGGATCCACCACCTTGTCTCAGGCAGAAGCCCCCAGGTCCCCCGAGGACGACTTTCCCAAAATGAGGGAGCCGTGAAGAACCGCCCAAGGCCCCTTGCCTGCCTGCCTCGCTTTCTCGGGGTGCTGGGGACGCAGGAGGGAACCCACGTGTGAACCGCGGGCGCTGGGGATGCTGAGGCGAGTCCGGCTGGAGACCGCTGGGCTGGGGGCTGGGGACGTGGGGAGCGGGCGCGGGTGGGGTGTGGTCCCTTTGAGGAGGGAAACCAAATGCCATCCTTCCCCAACTTCTAAGGAGAGCCTCGGAGCAGCCAGCAGACAGAAACACCACCCGGCTCTCGCCGAGGTGTTACAACTCTGTCCCGGTTGCCTGGCAACCGCGCAGGTGTGTGATAGGGCGAGCGGCGCTCCCAGGGA